>JBAMHX010000022.1:6653006-6698006 GCA_037177515.1 Pseudomugil tenellus
CCCCCCCCCCCCCCCCCCCCCCCCCCCCCACCTGGGTACCATGACAACCTGAGCGTTCAGGTTGGAAGAGTGAGAGCGCTGGCGTGGCTGTTGCTAGGAGGACTGGTAAGAGTTCAGCACTGGCATGCCACCTAAACCCCCAACTCCCTCTCCTCCTCCCATTCCGGGTCTCAGGAGGTAACATGGGGAAGAGGATCATGGGAAAGAGGAGGAGTTGGTACACTCTGCTCTAAACACAGATGAAGATGGAAAAGCACACCACCACGATTCTCAATCCATCTGTTGTTTACGTGGGAGCCACAGGACGCTGACCTTTAGACGCAGGGGAGGAGAGCGATTGTTTTATACTGCTAACGAGGAGACGGGACAAGGGGCGATTAAGGTGGCTTAAATCTAACTGGTTTGGGACATCATCATACAGACATTACACAGGCTGCCTGGAATACACTCACACAGGCTATCTGCACGCACTCAAAATACGCATATACAGGCACACACACACCAGTGCATGGAGTTGAGTTTCACCTGAGGCTCTGGCGGCATTTTTCCTCCAAACAGCATAATGAAAACATAACACATCGGCAAAATAAGCAAATAATTCTCTCCATGTACATGTAGCAAACACCCAGAAATAGAACTTAAAGCAACCCGAATAAAAAAAAAAAAAGAAAAGTAATGAGAAAAACATTCAATGCTTAATTATGAAAGTGCAAAAAATGTCAGATGGTTGGGAATGTCGGAATGTTGGTGTCTTTGCTACGCAGGACAGGGAAACCGATCGCAGAGGAAAGAGACAGGAGGAACTTATCTAATTACCGGACATGAGCCGAAGTTAACAACATCAGAAAACAATTACAAATGCAGTTTCTTCTCATTCCAGCAGAGTTGCATAAATCAAATCCTGACGGGATCTATTGGAATTCATTTAAAGAGGAAAATGAGAAAAAAAAAAAATAGATGGAAAAAAAAAGCCCATTGAAATCAATCTCAAGTTAGATGTCCCAGATTGTGCACTTCGGGTCAACCTGGAGAGACGCTCCGCATCACATCGGTCCTTTCCAATGAATGAAGACGCTCCATAAACAGTCCAAACGGGTGCTACAGGGCAGGACAACAGCTTCATTCTGTCACTACCTGAACTGGCATCTTTGACACAAAAAGGTTGTGGCAGATGCAAAAAAAAAAAAAACAAGAGGTAAAGAAAAAGGCAGACATATTCATAAAAAGGACACCGATCCTTTGTGCAGCTTTAGCACAATAGCATTTACAACTATCATTCAGTGCTTTAATGTTGAAATAGGTAAAAGAAAGAGTATAAAGCAGCTCCCTGTTCCATTACTACAATAAGAACTTTATTTTTCTAGAGTGCTGAAAGTGCACTAGAAAAAAAAAAACATCACAGATGTTTAAGACTTCTCAGTCAAGTCTTCCTATGTTGCTGAAGCCACCAGGGTGAACATGTTCATCTTCATCAATGCAATTAGACAAAATGAAATGCAACGGAAAAATCAATAATAATTCCAGTTCACGTTTAAGACAAAAGAAAAATGGTGGGGTGGGGGGGGGAACTTGCAGTCATGGCTGAGTGTGTGAGGTTTGCTAGAAATTATTTAAAAGGCTTCACTCTGGGAAAAAGAGGGACGGACTGAAGAGCTTAGTTGGAGGATTTGCTCATCGCGCTGGCTGATCGGCGAAGTTTTCCTGAAACTCTGTGTTTTGTAGAACGAGGCATGGTGGGCGAAACTTGGTCACCGGAGTCTGCTGTCATCGTGTTTCCTCCGTCAGTGCTTATGCTGCCAGTGAAGGATCCTGAGAGACAGATGGAGGAAGGGTTTCGTACAAAGGAAGAAAAAATAAAAGAAACAGGTTGTTAGAAGCTGCACGCTTTCACTAAGCTCGCTTTAATATTTGTAGACCTCAGCATGCTTTTCCATGCATGTAGCTGCTCATGTAACCAAAGATTTCACCCACATTCACTAAACTGTAAAACAAAAAAAAACCCAAAAACACAAGTGTTATAATTTGAATTAGTTTTGCCAGAGTTCATTAGAATTAAGAAAGCAAATAAAGCCTTTTGCAGATTACATGCCTATTTCACATGCTGTCGAAAAGCAAAGCTTGTTAAGAGAAGCTGTTTTTATGCCCAAGTTTTTCAGATGCTCATACGGTGTAAAAAGAGAGGCAACCTTTGTAGCTTAAAAAAAGTGTTCACAGTGCGACAACAAAACGTTTTGAATGAGAGTAAAATTAGACATTACGCTCTTGTTGTGAGCATTGGAGGCTTCCCATTGTCAAACATGCTCCCTTTTCATAAAACCTTCACATCCATGATTACGTGACGGCAAACTGTAATAATGTGGGAGGTGGGCATGAAATGCTGGTGAGGACAATCAAGTATTGTGAGCGTCGACTTCCTCGCTGTGCCCCTGACTAAATCCAAAACTACGGGCCCCACGCCTGGAGTTTAAACAACTTTTCTGCTTTGTTGAGATGGCATCTGGTTGCCTATTTTCTTTCCTATCCTTTTATTTCCTGCCATTTTTTGGAGGCATCTCAAGTTGCAGCGGCTAAAAGGAATGGCAGATGGCTGGAGTAACAGACACTCAGCCGCACAGTGGACACCGGCAGCATCCAGGGCTGCAGCTCACTGGGAGAGGAGGCTGGGCTACTGATAAAACACTGGGTGTGTATTGTGACATGCTACAGGGGAGGTAAGGGGGGTCTGAACATGCATTCTCAAATCTGCATATGAATATAAAAGAGGGATGTGCTTGGCTGAAATGTGGGCGGCCTCATGGACAAAGCAAATTCTGCATTCCCATAATACTCTAATCATTCCTGCAGTAAATAAAGCTTAAAGACTAATTTATTCTAATTTAATAAACTGGAGTAAAGGATAGTCTCACTGTGGCCTTCAGGAACTTGCTTGGATCAGTTTCTAGATGGATTCTCTTTGTATGGACTTGTGTAGGAATTATTTTTTTCCTTTTAGTGAGTCACTGGGTAAAAAAAAAGCCCAAATCAAGACTGCTATGCTATCACTACAGCTATTATAACCCACGACTTCACTTGCTTTTCAAAACTCGCTTACAGTGACATTCATTTTAGATGGAAAGAAAAAAAAAAGATTGAGAGTGAAAGAAAACAAAGAGAATCTTAAAATGGTCCTGCAATCCCATTGGTCCCCACTGCAGCAGTTCAAACAAGGCTTTAGATGACAAAGACGTCTTCCAGTGCGGCAGGTGTTAGTCTCAGAGTCTGCCCCAGGCAAACAGGCACACTCCAACAGGAGGAAATGAGAAAGGGGGTGGAGGGATCGAGAGGGAGGAAAAAAAAGGCAAAAAAAAAAAAAAAAAGAAAAAAAGAAAAGGAGAAAAGTGTTTGCTGGCGGAACAGATAAAGACGCGCCACACGCAGAAGCAAGAGCCAGAAGTGTAGCCGTATTGTTCATGCTGCTACTTAGTCAGGTGCTAATTGTCGCCACCGTGCATCACTCTCAATTACCAGCCAGGCCGAAACAGTAGAACACCCCGAAATAAACAGGCTGGTTTCTTTTCCCCTTTCCTTTTGTCAGAGCACTCAGTAACTAAAGCTTGGTTAGTACTGAATAATGAAGGCGCAGTCGGGGGGAAAAACAGCCAGCATGAGTGAACGAGCGAAGGGTAGGTAAGGCTGCGGAGCAAAACAAGCTTCCGGTCTGACCCAGGTCTTACCTTCACCACATATAGCTTTTGGAGCTTTAAGGTTTTTTAATCTAAAAAAAAAAAAAAAAAAAGGAAAAAGAACAGAGTAAAGTATTGTGAGAAAGCTGCAACACCGCATACCGCACTAACGCTCCCGAGGTTAGATGGGGGCACACTCAGGTAGCACGTGTGGCGTTGTGGTTAGTTGTCACTGGAAAACTTAAAGTCAGAGAGGGTTAACTGATTTTGGATGAGTTCATCAACAAGTGGCATTTTTCTGAAGAGCATGATGTCTGGTGGTACCTCATAAATTGGTCATTTACAGATTTCAGCAGCCAGAAGATTCTGAAAGCCAAAGTAACAAATTGTGGGCAGTTCACATGGAAACAACAGACTTAGAAACATTTACCACCAATGTTATGAGCAGAGAGGCAGTTAGGGTGAAACAGTAAAAGATGCTGGGGCACATCAGAGGGGTCACAGGAGCTTTTATGTGGTTTTATCCTGAGTGAATTCTTGTTTTCTCCAGTGCAGTTAATCACTTTAAGAACAGCAAATGACCACAAAATAACAGAAACATCACGATGTGACCAAGAGGTGCAAAGTTTAACACAGCAAGGACAGAGCACTGATGATGAAGAGTTCACGTGGTAGATGGGCTTGCTCATGCAGAAAGCTACCGACTGAAGCTGCATGACATATGAGCCTAGAGAGGAATTGACAAGCCAAGAGAGTAAATGGATGTATGACTGACATTTAGGGAACGCAGGAGAAAAGCAAGCTGATGACATTCTGTGCGGGACGCTTTATTAACCAATCAGCATGCAAGACGTGTACTTAAATTCAAAACCTGTGTTGCATTTACAAAAAGAGCTAAACGGCTTTTTTACAGTGACCTAAATAAATGGATGGATGTGGCTGGGCTTCATGCCTAGTGTGAAGGAAGCAGGCAGTCTTACAGTCCAGTTTGGCCCAGGGGTACTCCATGTCCCAAACCATCCCCGGCCAACGCCTGCACGCTGTCATGGAGCATGGATGACATGTTAGTGGCAGCAATGGAAGCCAGAGCAGGATGGACAGACAGGTAGTTGAATGGACAAACTTGCTTAAAAAGCACACTTATAATGCACACACACACACACACACTCCTGCATAAACAAAAGGAATGGGAGAGGTGTGGCACATTTGTGAAGTGGGAAATGAGGAGCAGTCAGCCAGATGTCACAGCCACATTTAAAGCCTGATGAGATTTGCGAGCATAAATGAAAAGATATTTATATACACTGCTTTTAATTTATGAAACATGAAATGCTAAGCACAAAAAGTATTGCAAAGATATAAAACCATGGAAAAAAAAATCTTTAATTAGTAGATTTTTTAAAAATTGTCATTTTTATGGTATTTGCTCAATTTATTCAAATTGTGATTGTCGTCTTAAAATGTGAACACGCAGGTAAAACATGTTCCCTTTTGGAGAGGAAACCATTTTAAACATAAGTCTAGCTAAGTGACGACGACACCGTGAATAATTATTATGCTTCAGGATTCATATTGTTGAGAAACAGCAGTATCATCAGTCAATCCGAGATGCTATCAAACCAGAAACGTGAACATTTAACAAGTGAAATTGAGTTTGGTCTACTCTAGCCTAGCTGCACACACTTATTGGGTTGCCATTTTGTGTGTAGAACAATTACTCAGCTAAATGATAACATCTACAGCCACTTTTTAGATAATCTTAGACATCGCTTTGTCTTCCCTCCTTTTAAATTTCACATTAAAAATTGGCTCTAATCTTCTCAACAGGAGTCACGCCAGGTAGTTTCGGCTTCCTTTTCCTTGCAGCCTCTGCTGTATGACAATGCAGTGTTATACTTGCATCTATGAGATAAAGCATTGCCCTATATAATCATAATCTTTTTTAATTTGGGCTTGTTTGTGCACCACTTTTCATGAAAGCAGGATCTGCACACTAGAAGCAGGTTAGTGGGTCATGCCCCGGTACATCTCCTTCCTCCTGCTGAGACCTGACTTGAATTTTGTGCTCTGTGTTTGTTAAGAGAATACATCTTTGTCAGTACAGAACAATTTTAATTCCCTGCCTTCGACCATCACATTTTTTCTTTAAAGCAGCAGGCTGTCATATTCCAGCAATTGAAACCCAGACTGGTCTATCTTTGTTACCACACTGGTAACTTAAAACCAGGTCTTGCAAATCCTTGCCCACCTCTGTAACTATTTGAATATCACTATTAGTAATTCAACACAGGTCCATCAAAAGCCACTCTTATTTCAGCTGTCCACAAAACTATTCTGGGGTATTTTTTAGTCCAACATGGATATTTGCCTTGTTTACCTTGATCACGTTTCTAACACCTTGTGATTCTAGATAGATAGATAGCTTGGTATTAAACGTTGTATACATCTAAAAAGGCATTTTACAGTTTGACTCTCTTATTTGGCCAATTTTACCACAAGCCAAAAAAGATGCCTAATCATTACAAGCACTTAAATACAAGTTATTAATCACCAACTCCTTAATTACAAAAATGATCCTTTAGCATCAGCGCATCAGATATCAGAAAACATCCCAGTATTTTCCTGTCGCACTTTTTGTGTGCAGGGAGATTTTACACCTCTGCAGGAGAGATCGGCCAACAACAGTATGGAAATGTGACTGACAACCTCTTGCTTGCCTGAATATCACACCTGCTAGTATCTGAAGTCCAACACACAAACAGCCTAAATAAAAAAATAAGACAGTCAATTTTCACTTGCCCACACACAAGCAATATATTGCATACACTCTAAAGCACCTTCAAAACATATAAGCCCTGACATATTTGAAAATGACAAAACATCCGTGGTGTGGTATTGTGGAGTGCTTTCCTCGTCAAAGCAAAATGTGTGTCGGGATCCAATAGAGTAGAAAAGTGCAATCTTGTATTGATTTCGGTGTTGTTGCAGATCGATCAGAGCTGGTAGAAGTAGGAAGAACAAGATAAGACACGTTTTCCATTCTATTCATCATGGACTGATAAGAGGGCTGTGCTGACATCCGCGAGCTGCTGTTTGTCAGTCAGATCTGTTAAGTGTTGGTGGCTGAGCTCATGAAGACAGATGCACACTCACACAAACACACACACTTAAATACAAACATGCGCTCTGCAGCTGCTGTTTAGAATGCTGGTTATATTCATCGGAAGTAATTGAATGGAAAGACGCAGTTTGGAAAAAAAAAATAGAGGCGATGAACAAAGTAGCCAGAGTAGGGCTTGAGGAAGTGGAGAAAGCAGAGTGTTTGAAGTCAGTCGGACCGCATGAAGAGCCAGGGCCTGTTGTTTGATATTCATCAGCAAGCGTAGGTGTTCAAGAAGAAGGGGAGAGAATGAAGGGCAGAGGAGGAGGGGAAAGGGGCAAACAGGTGTGTGGTGAAGGAGGAGAGACTGATGTAGACAAAGATGTAAGAAAAAAAAAGCTGATGAGGAGAGAGGGCATGAGAGAGAAATGGTCAGAATTAAAGCGGACAAAGCTTCAGTGTGGTTCATTTTCTTACCTGTCCCGCTCACTGGGTATCCAGAGAAGGGGGAGAAAACCTGCGATGCAAAGTCTTCAAAGGTCATCACTTCCCTGTGGTTCTGAACAATGGCCTCTAAGTAGAGGGCTCGTTCCTCATAGCTGAAATCAGTCTCGTTAAAGGAGAAAAACAACATGTAGCAGGAGAAAAACAAGCTGAGTTTACAGTATCAGAATGCCATAAAACCACATGTGTAGGATAGTTCAGATGTTTAAAACAAATGGGAACAGCTTCATTTTTTTCCTTTTAATTGCTGTATTACTCCAATACAGTGTTGTGAGAGAGGGATTTGGTTGCTCTGCACCATCACTAACAATCAGCCATGCCACAGAACCCCAAAATAAGAATGTAGTCTTCCAAATAATCATAAAAAAATAAATAAGTAAAAAAGATCACTACTGGTGCGATGCTCAAAACCTCTCCTCTCCCGCCTCTCATCCCTCTCTCCTCTCTAATAGAACCCCTGCTGCAGGCAGCATGTCTAGGACCACCCTCCCTGATGTGCTGCCTGCCACTTCTCCGTGCCATCAGGGGGAAAATTGGAGCCATTTGAAATTCAGAGTGACAAGCAGAGACTGGGGCCTGGGCAGCCAGCATGCAGGATGGATGGCTGGATTTGAAATGGGGAGGCTCCAATAAATAAATAGATAAATAAGTCTGCAAAATGGCTGCTGAGTGAGGCTGGAAAACATTCTGACGGCCATTATCATATCATTATCATGGACATATCCTGCTAAGTCTGTTGTGGAATGGAAGCAAGTGCTGGATAAAATATGGCGAAGGGAACCATTGGCGTAAAAAAAACTATTTGATGGCATGATGATAGCAGGTATGCTGAGATTTAACAATGCGTGTGCATGTTTTAGATGAGTCTGATTATTTTCTGTGACCATGATTCTTTCTCTGACAATGCCTCACAAATTGCTTGACACACACACACAGACAGACACACATTAGATGATGCCCTCCTCCCCGTCATCTCATTATGACTACCGGGGTGGAGTGAAACTAGGCTGTTGACGCCAAGGATGTATCAGGCTAAGCTGAGATAGGCTGGACAGGGCCGAGAGGCACTGGTCTGGGTTAGACAGATAGGACAAGACATTTACTGGGCAAAAGGCCTACTGTGGGCACATGCCGCCACAGCAGGGGCCAAGGCAGCCATGACCAATGGCTTTGAGGGGAACCATGGCAAAGCGGGGATGACGGGCACCTGTGCCGGGACACACCAAACGGTATGATGGGCAAGCTGCTTTGGGTAACAGACAAAAAAAAAAAAAAAATGGACAGAGGGCAAAGACAAAGGATGTAGTAAAACAACATGTTCCTAAAAAAAGCATCAGATTTACTCAATGCAAAGTGTACTCACTCTGTGCCAGACTTTGCACACATCGTCAATAAGCCCATAAAAAGAAAAAGTGCAACATTGTATTGATTTCAGTGTTGTTGCAGATAAAAAGCAAATATAAAAGCCAACTAAATATAAATAAAAGACAAGCCCACTAATTTACTGTAACTTATAAATTAACCGTCTTCGCAGGGTGAAGCTGCAGGGCCGCATGACTTTCAGCACGTAAAAGCTCTTCCTAATGTGCCCCAAATTTGTCTTCCAGACATGCAACGTCACTGTTTTCACTTGCTGGAAACAAGTGTTGGACAAAGAGTGGGCATCCCAGGCTCTGCTGCCATGGTTACCTAGGTCACAGCTCTGTGTGGTGGGTCATTTCCAGGGTTTAGTGGGTGATGGATATAGAGAAAAGGTGTTTGTAAAAATAACAAAATGTGCGTATAGAGGTGATAAGTAGAGTACAAAAATATGAAGCCAGGGAAGGACTTGATGAAAGACATGAGAAAACTTCCATAAATGAAAAACAAGGAAGGATGAGAACAGGGAGAGTCTCAGCACAGCATGGGTCAACAGAGCCATATGGCGGTCCATTATCAGAGATGCAGATGACTGCAGGCCTGTTATTGAGATTCCTAAAGCAAATATTGACTCCAGCTGGAGCAGACACTCTCTGACTCTGACACACGCCTCTCCTCCACTACTTCCTTCCGCTGCCCCATCTACACAAGTAAGGTAGGGAAACAAAAAAAGAAAAAAAAAGAAAGAAATGAAGGTAGTTTGGGATTAGCAAGAGAAAAGAGAAATACGCCAAGCAACGGAGAAGAGAAGTGGATGGTGAGTGAGGAAGACAAAGTATTATGGGAATGCGTGAAAGCGAGGGCCGTAATCAGCTCACTTAAGTGAATGTACAACGTTATCCGTTGGTAAAAACAATCTAACCTGATATACGGCAAGAGGTAATATAATAATAAGAAGAAGAAGAATCTTTGGTGCTGTATTTTCATGCTTTTTTAAAAATTAATAAGCAATGGGCACAGCTTGTTCTCCATATGTGCAAATGCTGTTCCTTGCATAGAGTAACCTAATCAAGGGACACATCTAGAACAGTGACGCAAAAAATATATCCATGTCATGCACACCAAGTTCACTCATGTTGACCTATTTTACAGGAAAAAGTAACACATCTCCAGCTGGCGACGCCTTGCAAACATGCAGTACAGGTGAGACACTACATACCAAAACGCATACTCCATGAAAATGCCCCCTTTTAGGATGAATGCTTCGGGGTTAAACGTATTGTTGTATCACAAGGGAATCAACTGCATCTTAAGCCATAAAAAGGAATACAGAAGATAAATTCAGACCATCTGCATTTACAACATATGGACTGCAAATCAAGTCACCCGTGACATAACTGTCATTTACAGTTGAACTCGGCAGACATGCAAGAAAAGAAAGTAAGAGTGGAGTGTGTTTCACCACTTTGGGAATTTCCGAAGAACACCTGCGTTCCAAGTGGCTGCATTCCTATTAGGGGGAAGAGAAGGAGAGTAAGGTCTATGGAGCGTGTCAACCATCAGGATGATAGAGAGAATGAAAAGGAAATCTCCCAACTCAGAATTAATACAAAACTTGGTTAGGAGACACGTATCTGGAGAAGTGGAGGCTTTAGAATTTTGGCACTGGGATGGGAGTGAAAGCAATAAAGAGCAGTCACCAATCCAGCCAGTAAAATTTGAGTGGAAACCGTGCTTTTCACACTATGTACCCTGATACAGTTGACTGTTCTTTGTCATTATTGCCATCATAGGCAGTAATTTATAGCTGGAATAAGTGTAGATGTGCAACCCAGTGACATTACAATGGAAACAGTCTCATACCTGTGTAGACATATGCATTTGTTTATCTGGGTTGACATACGTGTACATGCATATGCATCCGTAGGTGTGTGGACATATTATATATACATATGCATGTGTGCTGTCCAGATGGCAGGGAGGTAGTTCTGGGGGAATGGTGGGGGTCAAGCATCTTTGTGGATCAAAGCCAAGGTCAGGGCAGCTGCAATGGCCCATGTTCAAGGTGAATTGAGGCCTCAGATGGCTCTTCATTAGCAGGCTGGCCCATCCCTGCTGGACCCCATCGGCCAAACTGCCACCAACCCTCATCATCTTCCCCATTTCTTTTCTCTTTCCACCCACAGGGACCTGTTCTGAAACTGTATGTCCACTGGGATCCATTTTGCACTGTGAGTAAGCGCACCAAGCACATGTAGCCCCATACGCATGCTCACACATGAGTGTTTGTGCATAAGCAGCCACAACACACACACGGACGTCCTCTATTCACACATACACAGCTCCAAAAAAACAAAACAAAACCTAAGCTGACCTCTGAACTGGTGTGCCTCTGGAGAGAAGCATCCCGACCATCAGACCAGCCTGAGTCTTTGTGTTCGTCAGTCTCCCTGCTGACACAAGTCCTCACACAGCCACTGGCCTCTGACACACACTCAACACAATTCAAACAAATTGAGCTTATAAACACACACACACAGAGCCAGGAGGTGTGGTTATGCATGATGGCGTTGGAAAGTAGTGATTTACTAAAAGCTTTGAATCCAATCATTTTACTTGCAAAGAGACTAGATGCCTAGTAAAGACAAGAATAATTTCAAACATTGGACTTTTTAATTCAAAATCCTACACACAGAGTGTTCCCTGAAGTATTCCTTCTGTGTGATGCGTGTGGGTTTAGTGAAAGCTACTCTACCACACAGCTTTGTATTTTGCACTAAATTACTAGGATACTGGTGCATAACTTTTTAAAAAAATTAAGATCCTGGAAAACCAGAGAGTTGGTCTACATTTCAATAATTTTGTGAATATCTGATAAGCATCTGAAACAGAATGCAGGACAGAGGCCTTGTCTCTCATTTAGCAGTGAAAGCAAGTAGGAGAACCCTGCAGCTATGCAGTTCTAGGAACGGAGATGAGGATAACATCAAAGGTCATGCAGAATGCTGAGGCACGATAGTATATTTAGTATTGTCACTTATGTACTTTTTTAGGTCTGTACACTCATTTCCCCCCCCCAATATGGGTTATTTTAATTCTTGAAATAAACAAAAAAAAGGCATTTTTTAAAGGAAATCTCATTTTAATCTTGAATAAAATTTTTGATGAATATCTTAAACTGAAACTTTTATATAGACTTCAACACATTGAGAAAATCCTTCTTAGTTGCTTGTGTTTAAACCCTGCATAAATAATAATTCCCCAGACAGTTTGTGTATTTTTTCTAGCTTCAAACTTTAAGCAGACAAAATAACCATCTGAGGAACCATCACTATTTAAGACAGTATTAGTGTACATTAACCTTTAGCATGAACAAACCAATATTAACAATACAATAAAAATAATGTGGACACTGATTAAAATTTCAGCTATTTAAAATACAAAAAAAGCAAAAACAGCCTTAAAAATTTACACCAAAAATCAAGTCACTGCTCCTTTTGAACTCCTTTGTAGTTTTGTATAATAGATTTCTGTCAATTGTCAAGTTTTCTTATGGATTTGGTTTGATTAAATGGTCTGTATTTATGTCTGGCTTTGCATTGTGAAGCACATGATGCTGCACATCAGTTTAATAAAAGCTGTGTAAATATAAGACAGCTGGGTTGGAGTCCACACTCAAGCCTTTACAAAATGGAGGAATGCAGAATAAATTGATCTCATTACGTATAAGCAACAAAAATGCATTTGAGGGTATGTTCTTAAATGTTTCGTCTCCAGTTTCCCTCGGAGTCTCAAAAGGTCTGCAAGTGTCACCAGAGTCACTGAGAAATTATACTGAATTCCAAAACTAAAAACACTTTTGAGTTTATTTTGTATAACTCTCTAAAAAGTAATAGTGAAAGGTTATAAGAAGCAATTGCTCAAAGGAAAAATGTGATTAAGAGACACACAGTCACACACAGCTAATCTGCAGATAAGGCAGGGTGGATGTGAGAGTCCAGATTAAGAAAGGGGGTATTAGTTGGGGTCTTAAAACACCCCATACCAGTAGTTCCCTACTTAAGCTCCTATTCTTTCTACCTCTCAGTCAAAGAAGTTGGGTGATGTGTGCACAGAGTGTGACTTCCTCCTCCAGTTTTGTCAAAGATGTCTTAATCATGTGGCGTTTCAAATGGTGAACAGCTACAAGATGAAGTGATGTTGCTTTATTGACTAATTAAGAGAGAAATAAATGATCTCAAAACCACAATTTACAATGCTAATCTAATCGACTAAAATATAATCTGGAAATACAACATATAGAAATCATCTACACACAGCAGATTATTCAATCTTTTCTTCTCAAAGTTTCATTTAAAAAACAATTTAAAAATCATTAGTGACCATGCAAACCATAGTCTTACACAGGGACAAAACTACTCCTACGATCCTCTGGCCTCCATACCAGCAGCCAAGGTTAATCCTGTTTGTCGAAGCGCTGCTGGAAAAAGGGCCTCTTGTAGTGAAGAGGGACAGTCGAGAGATGATGTGGAGGGTGCCTCTAGGTGCTTGACCCCCTCCTCTCTCAGCCTCACATCTGCCCATTAACCTGGGCCAATCAGCTTGACCTTGGTGAGGAGAGGAACTGAGGACTAGCTCACAGTGCCATTGACTCCAAGCAGTCACATAATTGGGCTGTTAAGAGAAAGGGATTGGGGAGGTAGTGCTTGATTGTGTTGGGGACCCAGTGCAAACAGGATGGAAATAAATAAATCTTTTTCTGTCAATTAGACTTTCATAACCGGATACTAAAACCCGATGTCATACAGATACCATTGAATTCTATGAAAGCAAGAATTAAATACTTTTAAAAGGATTTCATACTGGCTGTTGGGCTTTAGATCCTTTCTGTTCAGCTACTTTCAAATAAATACCATTGGTGCTCAAAAATCCCTTAAAAAAATCATATAAGCAGCTGACTCACATTTTATTAACAGATTTGAATCAACAGGCTGTCACACTGCCATTTCCAGGAGGCATTGCTATGGAGAGATGGGTGGATTAGACTGCTTATGAATAAACTTTGACTGAATGTTAAAAAGGAGACAAGTGTCAAAAAAAGAGAAGCCAAGAAAAAAAGAGAAACATCTGAATACATAGGGAAGCAGAATAAGTTGTACAATAAGAGACGGAAGTATGGTTAAAGGAGATGGAAAGGTGGGAGGGTTGGGTTGGGGTGAAAAAGATGAAGAAAAGAAAAGGAGATAAAGCTGAGCAGGTGTTGATTGGAGAGAGGCCGAGTGGTGAGTGCCAGCGGTACCTGTTGTCACAGCGAGGGCTGAGGTGTGAAGCTCGTCTCAGCAGAGGCCCTCAGAGGTGCGATGTGATTACCAGAAAGAAGACAGAGAAATTTAGATGGAGAGACGCAGAGAGAAAGATAGATACAGGCAGAGAGCGAATGTGGCAATAAAGCTGGCTGCAGGAATAATGGCAGAAAGGGAAAGAACAACAGATTGAAATGGATAAAGTGAGAGCATGTATGAGAAACCAGCCAGTAGGGTGACTATATAGTGTGTGTGCACCTCACTTTTATTTTATATAGCAGCTACTCAAACCTTGGTGTCTCATTAAACAGCTTTTTTTGGTGCAGACAGCTGTAGCAGCAGCACAGAAAACGTCTGAATGTGTCACAAATGCATTATGATGAATGGAGGTGTTTGTGTGTCCATTTTCTAGGTGTACATAGGCTTACACAACAGCAGGTGCTCTAGAGGAATAGCTGCTTTCAGAGAGTTTTAACAAGTAGTCTAATTAGTGGGTCCAGGAAACTGGAGCTCAGAAGCCCCAAAGGAGCCAGGTCAAACAGTAAGCCCAGGTTAATGACACCTCCTGAGGGGTACGTTTTCCCACAGCAAGAGCTTTCTAAGCTCCAACCTCCACACCTTTCTACCGTCCATCTGGCATTCAGACAGCAAGATGGGGAGTTATGGCTGTGACATCACTTCTAACCCGTGACATCATCACTGCCCATCAGTGATTTCACAAAGGTTGGCCACAGCTACAGACAAAATCTGATGTCTACCAGCTGGCATGACCGGATTATTTATGAGATGACTGGAGGAAGTAGTCACCCATTTTCTCAAGTCCCTGGCAGCTCACCATTCCTCTGAGGGACACTAAAAATCGATTTCTGCTCAACAACAAATCATAAGAGCAGAACCTATACAGAGGTCACTGTTGTGCCCTGATTGTTGGAAGGGGGGAGTTGGGGTTCAGAGAATATAAACGGCAAGCAACAAGTCATTGTCACCCACCAGAGACATAAGACAGCCACAAGATGCCCGGTGACATCATGACATATTGTAGCGTGGTTTGTTCAACATGACTGCCATCAAAGCCAACTGGGCTTATGTATTCAAATGAGGAAAGTCTGTAACCAATCTCGTTTTCAAAGGACTCTGGCTTCCATTGATGAGTCCTAATATGGCAGCCTTAGATGTGAAACACAAAGGATCAACATGATTAATCAAACACAGACCCATTATGGCCAGACAGTCACACCGGCCTCCACTGTGTATTAACAGAAAGTCATAATAAGATGAGCTACAAAAGGCTGATAGGAATGAAGATTAACAGATACAGTTCCACGAGTGGCTGGTGAGAGTTCTCTCTGAAGGTCTCCTTTGTCAGTGACGATCACCAGAGTGACATGAATGTCTGCCCTCTGGAAACATTATTAGGTCAGGACAAAGGTGGGCACGATATGAGCTATCTGGGGTGAATGTATGCCATATTTTTCCTTCAGTTCCTGACATTTGACTTGTTTAGAGTCGAGACGGGGAACAACAGCATCTATCTGATCTTAATTTGAACTTTTAATAAAAAGCTGCAGATGAAACATAGAAGGGCATCCTGAACCTAGACAGCGATTGAAATCCATCTGATTACTTATGAGGCATTTCACCTCTTTTTCCCCCCAACTTTTTTTTTCTTTGATGAAATCTGTAGTAGAACAATTATCACACTACACACAAACACACACTTTCTGACTGCCTGTACTCACTGCAAAGCATGGTGGCAATTCAAACATCTTCATGTTCTGTAATCTATTTGACAGATCTAAAAGAGGGGTCAGACACTTAAATTACAAGGAGTAGTGTGCCAACTCTGGGTCATGCCAAATAGCTCTGATTTTAACCCCACGATAACACTGCTCAGACAAGCACTGATGAAATATTAAAAACTAAATGAGGAGAGGCTTCTGCAATTTTAATGATGCTTGTGGCATGTACAACAGAATAACCACGATGCATTAATGCCAAGCATCTCTGGCTACTTCACTACTAAGACATTTTACTATTTGCCACATCTATAAAAGGTTCATTGTGCCAATTAGTCTGCATGGCCTTATGTAAAATGCAGGGCATTTAGATGGAATGATAATGACTGGTGGCAAATATAAACAGAGGATTAGTCGCAGAGATGATCTTTGTTAGCATTTTAGACATAAATTAATAAAAAATTTCAACAACAAAAACAACACTGGATACTGCAAAAGAAGTTACTTGATAATATTTTGTCAAAACAGTTAATAATTTCTGAAAATGCGGTCGTTATTAGGAACATGATACCAATAGCTCCTCATTTGTGAAGTTGTGTTAGTTTATCTTAAAATAAGTTTATTTGGGTATAGATATGTTGCTGACCAGCAGGAATGGAAACTAACCTTATCATTGTTAAAATGAGACATGGTGAAGGTACATGTATACATGCACACTCACATAAGCATGCTCAGAGAGAAACTTGCACACAAAACCTCAGGCAAAAAAAGAAAATAGACTTCTGTGTTGGCAACAGATTTTCCCTAATCCTCACCCTTGGGCTATATTGTGCAGTCAAGCAGGCTATTACATGGCAACAATTAAGGAGGCTGGAGCCCAACACCTGGTCGTCTCCTATTCTGGACCTTCAGTGGCAGCTGACTGTACAGTCTCACAGCCAGGTGGCCCTCCTTCAATGACATTAGCTAGTCACTCCAGGGTTAATCAGGAGTCTGCCATCATCCAGTGGGCAAGCATGAAGCTCATTCAGACTGCAAGCCTTTATAGTTAAAATGGATGATGGAGACAATGTTAGAAAAACTTGTTCAGCGGAAGATCTCTGACAGGGACCTCAGATAATCGAAATGAACTTGGGGGCGGGCTTTGGGCCCTTTGGATTCGGGGCCTAAGTTTAGTGCGCTGCCTTGATTGGCTAAAGCATAGCTTGCAGCACGTCAACTGTGCATCCTGCAGCTTATAATGGACCTTTTCATGGGTGGACAAAAACAGATGGAGAAGCGGGAAGTGCTATACATCCGCACAGACGGGCGATGATGTGGGGGGAGGGTAACTGGATTTTGTCAAAGTCGGCTGATATAAAAACAAGTGGGTGTAGCTAGGGCAGTACAGACTATATCTGCCTGTATGAAAAACCCCATTCCAAAGCCCTCTGGCTTAGAGATCTGAGAGTAAATAACACTCATTACAATAACAAAAGCTATAGATTTGTACCCAAATCAGCAAGAGTCTCATCAATAGTAATTAGAAGCTATACATAACTAATGGGTATGTGCATGCTACATTAATCAAAGGTACTGAAGGATATTTTTATGCAAACCTAGAGTATTAGATAAGTGGATAATTAGAATGTTTCTACCACTTTAAAACAAGAACGCTCAAGGTAAATGATGACAACACAAAATGTCAAGATTAAAATAATTAGTTTGATGCAATGTTTGGTATAAAATGCCTTAAAAGGAAGTTCACAACCAAAAGGTGTTTGGTGCTTTTCCACATTAAAATACTTCCCCATTACTAGACATTAAACTACATCCTATTACATTGGAGACTGGAGGGAACCAGGAAGAATCGTGTGTACATCTCTCACTGTGTCTCTTTCAGTCACAGCCACCACTTGAAAATAAAAGACAGACTATCAGTATTAACACATCAAAGGCTACTTTCTGTAAGAAGAGACAGACAATGCACAGCGATGCACACTTAAATGTTTTGTTTTTGTTATTGCTTTGTTTGTCTTCTCTGTCTGTCAATACAGAAAATTCCATTTAGTGCAAAAATGCTAATGCTGGGAGGCACAAGGACATCCTCTGAAAGAGAACAATGGCCACAGGCCAGCAGAGGAGCAGACACTGCCTTTGAACCATTTAAGGAGGCATTAATGTGGAACTTATAAATAATCAACTAATTCCTTCTTAACACAGCCAATTAAGTCTGCGACATTAAAAGCAACGCAACCTAAAAAAAAGAGCAACCCAAGTGTCTAACCAGAAAAAAAATGTCGAAATTGTAATGGCCATTTAGGGATAAAGGTGTGCAATAATGTCACAAGTTGTCTTCAGAAGAGTCCCAAAACTCAGGGCTACATCAGAGACCGAGAGATTCCAGTAGAGTACGATGACTGACATTTCACTGACATTTCCCCGCAGCATTCAGTGTATGCCTGCCTGAAGACCGCGTCAGAAATATCTATGGATATGCTTGAATGTGACACAGCGCTAAGGGATGTGGGTTGTTTCAGGGGACAGCCTCAGCTCTGGGGCCAGTGATGAGGAGCCTGGATCCTGGGAGATTGAATGGTAATCACTAGAGCACAGATAATGGATGATTGAAGGCTCTTTCTACTCCGCTGTTGGATTTCAATATCAGAGAGGCCCTAGAATTGGGATTCTTATCAGGGGCGGTGTGTCAAACAAAAGAGAGCTGAGCGTGAAATATGGGGTCCAACTCAGGCACACGACCATGCCGATTAGCAAAAGGATAAAAAGAGCCGCACAAACAAAAGAGGGCAGCTTTAGCTGGACAAAGGGCTGTTCACTGCCTTGTAGAAAGACACATGGATGGAAGACGGGACATAAAGTAAAAGAAAAAAAAAAAGACTACTTGGTGGTACCGGGAGAACAGGACATGGGTATTGCTGAGATGGTTGAAGAATAATCTTGACACAACTAACAATTAAAGGGTACTCTAGAATTTCTGCAAAACTGAACCAGCACAGATGAAATGGAATATACTCCACCTCAAAGCCATTTACGCAAATCCAAACACACCAGCATTCACATACACACAAACATGGATGATGGCACGAGGCTTCACATCTCTGCCAACTCTATCACAAAAAACAACCAAAATTATTCCCATTTATCCCAGGATTCCAAGCACTGCTGCTTGCCAGGAAAGCTCATTAACCCTCCCTTCAAGATCCCTGAGACAAAAGAGGGGAAAACAAAACATAACTAATCAATGAGAATGCACCAACTGGGGAGGGTGTGGAGGGGGGGGGGGGGAATAACACGATAACCTGAGAGGACTAACAGCTTTTCCTTTAGTGTTGCACTGGCTGGCTGTGGGGTGGAAAAGAAAGTTCATTAATTAAACAAGGCTAAGGGTAACAGATGGAATGGCTAGCAGGACGCTAATCACTTAAAGCAGACAGACAGGTTTTTACACTCATGCTAGAAGCGGTACCACCAATCACGAAGAACGGGTCCTTTGACAGTACAGAAATGACTTGATCGGGTTGTGATGTCAGGGCCAAGGAATGCTGGCCATGGGTATTTTAATTTTTTCACTACATCTACATTTGACCAACTTTTGGATCACATTTTGATGGAAATAATCACAATTACACATTAAAAGCATTTTGCAAGCATTGGCAACCTATAGACAAATCATTATTTAACTCTTATCTACAAAACAAGCTAAAATTAGTAGAGCAATTTTACCTAATGTTTGCTGATAAGTGTATCTACAGAAAAAAGGTTTATGCAAACACTAGCTGTAATGGTGTTTATGCATTTCTACTTGAAACCCCTATTTCCCGTTGAGATTTTGACAGATAAGGCGATTCCTTGTAAAGTAGCTTTCACTTTGCAGCTCACAAGTGGACAGATGTCAGAAACGAATGTATAACAGACGGAGAGGAGGGACATGGGGGAGGAGGTTCAAGTTTAATAATACGCAGCTCGTCACATTTTTGGGTAATCCTAATGTAGCTGCTTTTTTTAACCAGTTGAAAACTTTATGATTTGTTACATTTAATGCAGAAATTAATTGATTAAAAAGCTTCCAGTATAGTGATTAATTAATGGTAAATTATTTTAAAAAGCATTTTTCAAATATGCAAATATATATTTGAAGGTTAAAAATGGTGCAACAAAATAAAGACAGCTCAGAATAAGCGCAAAAAAACTGAAATACACTAACAGGCACAACAGTTTGACACCACCAGTGTGTGTATGGTACCCCAGGCAGGGCTCTGGGTCCCTGCTGTTGGCCGTCTGGTTCCATGCCTGCTCTACCTGTGTTTAAAAGGGGTGGCCCCCATGAAGCTCAGACCCCAGAGTGCAGGCTGGGCTAGGGCTCCAGGGCTTTTTCAGGGTGTGGGTGCCATGCATTGGATGCCTTTTGTTACAGGGTGGGTGGCAAGAGGAGGAGGAACTGATGTTTGTGTGTGTATTTGGGGCGGGTGGGTGGTGGGGAGTGTGGAAGAGAAAAAAATGAGTAATGCTATGAGTCATTTTGCATTAGCAGCAGGAGAGGGAGACAGAGAGAGGGGGGGGGCTGTAGATGAGAGGGGACGAAGGGAAAGAATACTTTTGCATGTTGTATGAAGCTAGACGCCATATGCCATCCGAGCTGGGCTGCCTCCTGAGTCAGGGCTCTGGGTTTGACAGGCCTGTGCTTGCCCCCTCCGCACCCCACACCCCCTTTCCCCAAACTAACACCCTCCTCCCTCTAGGCCTTCCTATGCTCCAGCAACGGGGTTGGCAATTGCTTTGGTTGTGCATGGTCTGCGCTTGGTTCATTTGTGTGCGAGTGTGTATTGGAAAAGGGGGGGTACTCAGTGATCTGAACACATCGGACATTGTCGTGAGTCCCGGCAGGAACAGCTGGTCAGCTGGAGAGAAGGGTAGGAGGGGGCAGGGATAAAGAGGGGAAGAGATGGGAGGCAGTGCGCTACACTGATAATGGGATTAGGTTAAAACATTCAGAGGGGGAGAAACCCCTCCTTTCTTAGTAGCCCCCCAAATAATGCGTAAACTCTCAACCACCATATCAAAGCCAATGCCAGCCAACGCCCAAGCTAAGCCTGCCAACTTCAGGCAGGGACCCTTCAACACAGAACCAACTCATAACTCCTAACATACTGCGGATCCAAGTAACTATTTACTTTCTTAAATTCAACTTTTAAATCAACACAATACTTATAAACGGCTCAACATGTCCAGGCGACATTTTGTCTGTCAACTCTGTTTCCAATGAAACAGGAAGTTGGCAAGTTAAACTCACATCAGCTCAGACCACTGCATGGTTCCAGAATATAATGTCTAGCCAGGCGTCTCACTGTGCCCAGTCAAGCACTGTGTTCCATAGTGATATAGGCTGCTGAGTATTATCTATGAGGTCGCTGACAGTTATGCTACAACAGCTGGCAAATTAGACCTATCAACGATGCTAAATAATTCATGCGAGACAGCGCTAAACATGGCAGATCCCATTCATGACACCCCATCATGCATACAGGCACACTTTCATCTCCGCTAGGTGAAGAATCTTACAGTATACAAAAGACCATGCTCTGGTCAAACAAGGACAGGGTGAGAGTGGGACAATAACTTGCTGAAAAGGGGTGTGAGAACTTGTCACTGTTAATGCTGTGAGTGTAATAATTATGATGAGAGTCTGGGGATGCAGTAACAGAACACAAAGGAGTGTGTACACAATATAATGTCTGTTTCCACTTTGCACCCTTCGAAATTATGTACATCTCGTTTCAGCCGAGCATGGGGGACTGTAGATATGCTCATGCAGGTCTGTGGGGAAACATGACAGGCTTCAGCAGCTTACTGGGTTCCAATGAAAGGATCAAACCTTCCCCTCTTCTCTCACACTCAAACACACAAACACACACACAGACGTCACCTAAAAGCCTGGCTCGCATGACTGGCGATGGGCAGAAACAGATTATGGTTATTGATTGCTGCCTGGAGATGGAGCTGTGCGTGTGTGTGTGTGCGTGTGTGTTTACTTGTGTGTCAGAGCAGAGGATGGGGACTGAGGGCAGTGTGCAAAAGATATTGATTCTGTCCAGTAGGGAGGCTATGTCTCTGAATCAAGGTCAGTTTCGAATTGTCTCACCTATTAGTAACTTGCCATCTCCAAAACACACACACACACACACAGAGAAGGACCATTTTTACCTTTAACAATATCCCCATCTCAAAGAGTGATGGGCGGCACATCAAACTCAAGTGGTTGTTGAAGAAAGAAATGAATCCAACCTTCTGAATGAGGACATTATTCTACAGTGACAGCATGAGGGAGCTTCATACAGCAAATGGAATCAGACAGTGAGGCCTTCCAGTCTAGGCTCAGCTGACACAAACAAACTTGTCTGTCAAACTGATACGTTATCCATCTTTTAGAGGGGCTATACGCTCCATCAGTACAAGAACAAAGTCACATTCACTTATCCCAATAAAATTACAGACTAACTTTTTAAAAGATTGTTTTTAGAATGAACTTTTTGTGATCATAAATCTTGGTAATGCCGTTGTGGAGGGATGAGTTCCAGAGAATATACTCTGACCACAATCCCAGACCAGCTGCAATTTCCCTCATCCATATAAATAATAAATGATACATTATGAGCTGTCTGTAAGAGGCTTGTGATATGATGCCTACTGTATGAGGCCGATGTGTTTGGACATCGGAAACTGACAGAAATTATAACTGACATTAAGGCGCGGACGTGATGCAAGAAAGCATATGCAACTGTGCAGATTTAACAAATCACTGTAAAAGGAAAACAGGGACAGATAAAGGGTATAATGAGAGGAAAATAGAAAGGGGTACTATCCACCTGAAAAACACTCATGTTGCCCGTCTGTGTGTATTTTCCTACAATGTTGCTGGTGGTCATTTTTCCAATATCAAATCCTATTAGCTTGAGAGATTCTGTGAGCGTTGCAGTAGACTGCTGGAGTCCTCTCCAGCCTTGTGACAGAGCAAGAGAGGGGGCTGCAGAGCCATACTGGCCTTTTATCTGGACACACAGGGGTCATATAGCTTCTCTTTGAAGAAATATTCAACTAATTACCTTGGAGAGCAGCCTCACAGGCAGAGAGTAGGCTGTGGATTGTGAAGGCATTGTGAAGGAGTAAACTAAGGATGAGGATTTTCATCTTTCACCAAAATAAAAGAAAAAAAAAGAAAATATCCAGAAAAAAGACAGACAGATAAGCTGCATTTCCTAAGAAGTAAAAAGAAACAATTGGAGAAAGCAGAAGTAACTGAAGACACCATTTCATTTTAAGCTCAGGCCACAGCCGGGCACTTTCCTTATCAGGACATTCACTAATACTAAAAAAAAAAGAAATCTTGATTTACAATTTTAACACAGCACCAAGTATTTCTCTTGTTAATTTTGCTTAAACATTGTCACTGTCCTTATAGGAACTGTAGCTCGGCAGACACACTCATACTGGCAGTGCCCTTTGTTTGACACACTTATTCATCTCTTCTCTTGGAGTGCAAGAGGCCTGGCCGTGCCAGAGCTCCAGAGGCAGAGCTTATCTCCTCTAATAGATCGTGTCTTTGTGCTGACCGGTCCTCTGCTAAGGAATGCCAGGTACAGTTTTGTGGCCCAGCATAGATTCACCTCCCTCGCCTTCAACTCCACCTCTCCCTTCGGCTCCCAGAGGCGAGCAGGCCTATGGCTGCTCCCCCTCTGGCATGGAGAATCACACTGTGCTAATTCACTTGGCGTTGGGTAACAGACATCTGTCACTCAGGATGCCCCAAGAGACACACAGACACAGCCTGATGATATTGGTTTTAGGGGCCAGGCGATGTGACGCATTGTGAAACATACAGGAGGATGCATACTTACACACGTCTGTGTGTTGGAGTGTGATCAAAGATTTAAGTAGTCTGCTGCAAAAGTCTGTGGCACATGGACTTGATAACACTTTTAAAAACACCAAGTTGAAATATGCCAGTATCTTTAAAAAAAAAAAAAAAAGTAGTCTTCATACCAAATAAAAATCCTTGGGGCAGGTTTCTATAGCAACCGCCAGAGGGACAGCGTGGTTCTGGTGAGGCGGTGCTGTACATGCTGTCCGAGGAGGAGCTGGGTGTTAAGGGAGATCAGGTTTCCCCCTCAAGGGGCCATCCCGATTCTGCCCCCATTTCACCCCCCAACTCTGTGCTGCTGGCATTCACATGCTAATTCATCTCCATTGGTAATTACACTCTCTTTAAACCAACTGACAACTACAGCTGGAGTCAGGCTCTTAACGGCACACTGTGGAATGGGTGGAGGGATGCGAGTGTGTGCGTCAGTGCGCTTGTGCCTACATGCACTTATTTGTTCATGGTGCTTTTATTTTGGCTCTCCTTTTCATCCATAAAATGTTAGTGATAGATGATGACACATTATCTGTGGTGCTACCCAAAACAGGCCCACAACCTCCCATTTTGCTGCAGGCTGTGAAACAGCTCCGGTCTAATAGTTGTATGTAAATCAGGTAGCCCATAAAGATCACTGTCAGCACTCAGCTGTGTACACTGCCTAACATGACATGCACACCACATGTCCCAATGAATTTCCCCAGAAGGGGCTTTGCCCCTTGCAGAAAATGTAAGCACACTAATGTTATGCATGGATGGGGATCATCATCAAAAATATGGCAAAAGTGACAGGCTTCATGATCTGAGCCATTAGAGTATTTAGCGACTGATCTTTTAATAAAGCTGCATTCCTATGATGAGCTGTTCCTGTATGGGATAGTGAAGCATAATTGAAGCAGACAGTTTGAGGTGTAAAGGATACAAGCTCTGGTAGAGAGTCAGACGGGACTTGACAGCTCTGCTGGCATTGATACAGGTGGCCCGCACCAAGCTTGGCAACAGTGTCCCAGCGACGATGGCGCCATTAAACAGTGGTCCAAAGAAAGGAACCTAAGAAATTCAGAATAAAAGCATAGTCAAAGACAAAGAAAATCAGACACTGTTCTGAAGTTAATAAGTTAATTTGAGTCTCATCGGATGCAAGAAGAAAAGGGTTGATTAAAAACCTTCCTGTTTTTGTTTTCAAACGGTTCCTCCATCTGTTTAGGGGAAGGGTTCAAGTTGAAATCGGATTTTACCTAACTTTGCATGACAAGCACACATATCTAATGCGAATCAATGTTAGGTAAATGAAATTAAAATGACAATCAATACTACACAATGCCTTCATACTGAGCTGCTGAACAAATACAAAAGAGGCAATATGAATTTTAGCAACAGCCTGAGTGTGTGTGGGTACACGCGTCTGTTCATGCATATTGGAAGGGGGCCCTTAATCACTGAAGCTCAATAGTCATTGACCTGGAAGTTGACGCGAATGTCAAAGTCTATCCAAAAGACCCTGCTGTCTTTAACTTGGCAGTTCAGAGTCGAAAGCCCCGGCAAAACTTAATAAACACGGTTTCTAGAGGTGATGCAAATTCATGACGTTCACATATAATCACTGGAGTAAGGAAACAAAAGCAGATGGTTTCACAGACTCTTTGAGGTGTACGTAGTTTTCTATAAATAGCTGACTTGCCAAGGGTGGGGTTATGAGGAAGGTTTTCTGGTGCCTTGGCTCTTGTAGATATTTCTGAAAATTTATTTAGGTGTTTCAGCAAAAATCTAACTTGCTTTTGGAAAAAATCTACATATTCCAAAAAGTAAAACTTTGATCTAAATCACTACTATATTAAAGTTTTAGTATAAGCATACTTTAAGTGTCAGTTGATTCAAACTGCGGATAATAAATTGGTAATATAATCATTTATACTAACATTAGTAAAATAATATCTGGTAAACATGTTAAAACACTAAAGTAGTATTAAAGTTGGGACACAAATCAACAAATAAATTTAAATTAAATGGTATTTTCTTTACTTGTAGTGGTATTTTCCATCATGACTTAATCAGAAATGAATTAATCTAAACTAAGAAAAGCACTTTGTATACATTATTATTACGTGGTAAAAACATATGTGAAGAAAATAACTAAATAAGTTGTGTTGTTACATTACTTAAATAATATTCAAGTTAAAAGTGTTATGGATATATCTGAACAGCCGAAACAAGCCATCACAGGTTAAAAAAAAAGAAGAAAAAACATTACTGTCCTCTGGGAGGCCACACATTGAGAGCAGTACTATGTAGCAACCAAGATGAAAGCTAGCACACAAAAGGCAGTAACCATTTCTGAGAGCACATACCCACAGTGTGGGTAATAATGCACTGCTGGAGTGGGTGAGGGGAGGTTCTGAGAGCCTTCAGACAGAAAACACAACAGCAGAAATAACCTTAAAAATTCAGAGCAAAGTCTGAACAGGAAGAAGAGACAGACTGCATTAACTCATAAACAGAGACCAGAGAAAGAAAGAGGAAAAAGACCACAGTGCTGTGCTGTCTGTTAGGATTTGATGACAGTTTTTTTTATCAAATACAATTTAGCTTGTCACAGTAGGAAAAGTAGAAGGGGAATTAATGATGGCTCACTTCCATGAGGTTTCACAGCCAGCCATCAAAGTGAAACAGCAAAGGGAAGAGCAGGACTTTCCCCGAAAGCTGAGTGCAGAGGTTGTTAATACACCTCAACTTTTCCTGCAGTGACAAGTTAAAATGCTACGGATCTGTAGTCTGAATCTTACCTGGGGTTTCTTCATGATCTGAATGAAATACATGTGGTTCTTCATTGGGTAAATGATAATGAGCACATCTCCAAAGTCAGTTGGGATGATGCCACGTCGATAGTCCCTGGTGTGTTCAGACCACACAATGTGCACCTCATCATTGCCCAGGTGACGCAGCTGCCAGACAAACAAAATCAGCCTAATCAAGAGCCTTGGAAGTGCATGTAATTTTCCCTGCCTTGGTGATAATAACAGGGACACAAATTTAAGTGGATTATGGTATGACACTTGGTTTAACCAGTCCGCACTTAACCTGTAGGAGACCGATGAGTTAATTGATGCAGGAGAGAAACTGGGAAGTGAATAACTGCTAATAAAGAGTTATTTACTTGTAAGTAATGTCAGAAAAAAAAGTGAACCAGCGTTTATCACTGCACGCAACAGGTGAACAGCATGTTTTAAATCAAGGTCTTGGTTCAGGTAGCCACACTTTTATACATTTCTTTTTCATTACAAATTCAAATAGCAAACACAAAATAGACAAAATTGAGCATTTTAAAAAGAAGTAATTCAAATCCAATTAACCTTTCCCATCAGGGAATAAATTGCTTCCCATTTCCATTCTATTCACAAACACAAATGAAACTGGGCAGGACAAGAAGCACTTAAATGACAGGAAATTGGCAGATGCTAGTTTATATATATAAAAAAAAGGTAAACAGGTTTCCCTGTTGCAAACTAAAACAGATGAACACAGCTACACTATATTCTCTAAAAAGTGAAAATTAGCCATTAGCCTAGAGTCCAGTGATGTCGAACCAAGCACCCCTTCACATTTCTGGAGTATCATAGACATTAAAAAGTAGGCCTCTGCTGAGAAGAAAACATCTGTCCATGTACCGCTGGCCTAATGAGCCATTAAGAAACATGCCCTTGCCACCAAAAAATGCAATTAGCACATTCTATTATAAGCCCTTAATTATGGTAATACGGTAATCTTAAACAAATCCACGGCATGCTGATTACTGAAGCTTGCCAGTTCAGTCTGTCTGTCCAAGGATCAGCAGGTAACAAGCAGGTCAGTCACTGGGACAATTTCAGAGAAAGTGTTGAATATGCAATCGAGAAGACACAGGGATGTTAATTTGGGTTAAAATATTAGCATTTGGATGAGCTGAATGAGGATGCTTATGGTTGAGTCAATCATCTTCTGAACCAATCTATTTACCCCTTACTTAATCACATCCAAATGTTTGGAACTTCTTTAATAAAATGTGATTCAAGTCAAAGGCTCTTGTCCAATTAGCCCTCTTTGACCTCCCACCCAGCCATTGGGCTTCACATATATGGAAACAGAAAACCAGAGAACCCCAGAACAAAAGAGGCTCCTTATAAAAACAACCTGCAGCAGCCCAGTTAAGCTGTAATGCCTCAGGGCGAGTGTGATAGCTAAGGCACCCGTCTCTCTCTCTCTTTCACACACACAACTCTACATGGCCTGACCCCAACCCTGCAGGTCGCTTCTATAACCGCATTACCGAAGCCAGCTGCTACTGCTGCAGCATGTGCTGCCCTAAAACTCACAATTGGATTGAGGAATGCATGGTTTTCCCTATTCCCCCTTTTTTTTTTGGATGGGGGATGTGCCCCCTTCCAACATCTTCAGAGATGCAGTGTGCTCCGCA
The DNA here is from genome assembly GCA_037177515.1 of Pseudomugil tenellus. Lineage (NCBI taxonomy): Eukaryota > Metazoa > Chordata > Actinopteri > Atheriniformes > Pseudomugilidae > Pseudomugil > Pseudomugil tenellus. Next base: position 6,681,033 of record JBAMHX010000022.1, read on the forward strand.
AGAAGTACCCCATCCGTCTCTCTCCCACAGTATGCTTCTATGGTTACAGGCAGAAAAGTAGGTGACTGCTGGACTAAGTGTTATTTTTAAATTGACAGAGAAACATCCTACTTGGACACAGACAAAGCTTGTTTCTCGTACCAATTTCTTTTTCCTTTACCAGCCAACTTCCTCTAAACCATTGGCCCCAGCAGCTAGCCTGCCAATTTTGGTCAAACCTGTGGCAGGAGATGTGTGCAAAGTGGGCACAAGTAATTATACAAGTTCCTGGTAAAAGAAAAAGGGACCACACCACACTGCTCCGGGAAGGGCAACCACTCCAGCGCCTCACTCTGGTCGGGATAAGTCAAAATCTTTACTCTAACTAATTTATGAACCCATAAAAACAGGTTCAGCATGAATTTAAAATGAATAGTTTAATATTTGTGAAATAGAAAGGTGTAGAGTCTGTTGAAGGCAGTATTGTGGTTGGATATGAGGCGAGCCTGATGAATTTTCCTCCCCAGCAGGGTACTGTATGAGAAGATTGGCAGTGCGGGCAGGGGCCTTGAGGCTCATTTCTTCGTGCTAACTGCTATTGCTGCACTACGGCTTGGAATCCCACTGCAGAACCCAATCGATTGCTCCTGTGGCGGCAGCAGGAATTGGATAAAAGGATCCTGCCGGCATCCGGCCGGCGCCTGCCCTAGCAGGGAGAGCTAATGGCTAAATCCAGGCCCTGGTCACAGCACACAGGGAGGGGGGCAGGAGCTGGCAGAATCATAGTCATTACCACAGCAGCACATGCCCTCTCTTCACTCACGCGCCTGCGATTCTGTACTCCTCAGGCCTTCCTGACCAGGGTCACTAATCAATGCCCGTACTCTGGAGTCACACCTCCTGATCACAGCTTAACACAGAGCTGACGGCTACAATACCACACTGCTGTGGACAGACACGGCTGTGTAGCCATTTCACTGCATCAAATGTGCAAAGAAGCATCTACACTGTTTTATTGATATACTCAGCATCGATGATTGGAATTGGTTCATCTTATAATCCATTTTCCACAAACTGGTTGGACTGGTCAAAACATATCAGACAGACAAAAAAAATTATGATGGGATTTTTTACCTTTTTGGTGAGGCTGTCGTCAGAGTCAGATGCCATTCGTGTGGATACATGAAAAATGACTTCAACAGTAGAGGTAGCATAGTAAGGAGCCGTTAGGCCAGTGCTGCCATTCCTCTGGAGGCCTCCCATAAAGCCACAGTGGGTAGCCAGATCCACCTGTAATATCATAGATTATATAACCTGGTGTACTGCAAATGGGAAATGAAGGTTGCAAATAAAGATACAGTGTTTGCTGATTTAAAGTGTGGTTGTTCGCACCTCCCATCCAAGTCCAGATACAAAGTCTTCATAAGACTGGCTGCCTGCACTGTTAGATAGGATGGAGCACTTATCTTCTTGGCCTTCTCCAATGTAGAACACAGCAATCTTGTGTGTCTCACGGCTCCAGAATGAAACACAGAGTAGAAAACGTTAAATAAGAAAAACAACACAGCAGCGGATTTTTACAAATGTGACAGAACTTGAAAGGCTGGAGACTGTTTTAGCCACAAATGAAAATGGTTTAAAACAAGGATGAAAAGACCCAAAGTTGGACAAAATGAACACTCTTAGAGGGATGCTCGTTTAGTTGTTTTAGGTAAAGACAGATAATAGACATACATGATACTAACACTGTATTTTAGTTTGTTTTAGTGAAAAGACTAGATTTAAGTTTAATTTAGTGAACATTTGGGTTTTTATTTTTAACACTACTAAGAGCTAAATAAGAGCTTTTTTTAAGAGATGGTGATGTGCATGTGTTGACAGCTAGTGGGTCAGCCCCGCTGCAACCACATCAGTAGCAGTAATGACTGCCATTGACCCTCACCCTTTGACATGCAACATTTTGTCCTCAGTTACTGTAAATTTCTTCTTTTAATTGAACCTGTGCCAAACAGAATCCCAGCATCATCTGTTTTCCCAATGCAGATGGTTGATTAAACACTAATTATTACCTTTATAAAGTCATTAGAGTCCATGATTACTTCTTTTTATCCAACTATAATTACATTTCCTGTGTATTTTCTATTATACATTAGGCTTTTATTGATGCAAGCTGAATATTCCTTGTTTCCAAGGCACATTGTGGAATTTTCTGTACTGATGTTTTAACTTCATTGTTAGTTTAGTTGTAAATTTTTATTCTAAATCTATTTTATATGCAAATGCATCAGACTTTAGGCACAGCTTATTCAAACACACATGCCACACTTTATGTTGAATTATCTCTTTTGAAAGTTTTATAATCCTTTCTGCTGCTTCCACTGACAGCTCTCTTGCTGATATTATATTTCTTATTTATTAATCAGGTGCAGTGACTCATTCAGGTCATTTGCATAACTGGACTTGTGCAGGTATTCATTTCAGAATTAAAATAAAAAAGGCATAGCATGATTTGTTTCTCCCTGACGTGTAATCAGTAATTTTTATAGAGAAAGTTTCGCATCATGGTTAGTCATAATTTTTCAACCAAATAAAACGGTAAAATGAACATCGTCCAAGAGTGGCACTTGGCATGGTTATTTCTAACTCAAGTCTGTCTATCTGGAAAAAAAAGGTCCAATCTGAAGTACGTTATCTAACAAGCCCTCGTCATGCACTGGATTATGGCTTCCTTTTCAGAATAGAAACAGTAATACAAGAACAATAATGACGGTAAACTGTGGGCTGTAGTCAGGAGGGGCAGCATAGATTATAGAGTAGAATGTTGTTGGAAAAAGTTTCACTCAAGCAGGTTCCTACACTGGGTGCTGATTCACTGACAACTGTGTGCTCAGTGGTAACTCAGACAAAACTAAAGCTAGATCAACATTAAATGGGACATAACAAAATGTAACACTTTACCACTGCCTGGAGTCCAAGTTCTTCAGTTCTCTTAAAAGTTTAGAGTTTTTCTTCAGCAAATGGAAGCTTTTCCTGTTTGACAAAAACAACCTTGTAAAATGCAAGACTTTCACTGTTACACATGAAACATTATTATTATGAACATCCAATAAAGCTCAAATAAGCCACCCTACAAACCATTGAAAAGTGAAGTTTCTTGCTAAAGTTCTGTTACAGTTTTGATGACCAAAAGTGAAAAAGGCACAGGTGCAAAACACAATCTCCTATTTGCTTTGTGCGTGTTGCACCATCACCATTAAGAGGTGTAAGCTTTTAATTTACGGAGCAGCACCACAAAGATGTGGCTCTATAGACCTTAGTGAAAACAGCTGGGCACTTTTACCCTGTGGAGAGGAGATTAAGACACAGCAGACTCCAATGTGCCTTCAGTAGTGTGCTCTCTCTTTAACTAAGAGCCCAACAGCTGAGTTACAGTAATGCTTCCAATGTGTAGATACTTTTATCATGCTTTTATTTCTGCATAAATATAAGAGCATCACATTAACTATGTGAATTGTGAAAATAAAATAGGCTTTACTTTGACCATGTGGCACAATTTGGTTATAGTTTTTCAAGTAGAGGCTTGACTTGGACATTTAAAAGGAAAAAAAAAACTTTTAAAAAATTTTTTTTTTAAATAGAATTTCCTAATTAATTTTAAATTATTTCATTACTGACTTGAAGATGGTTATTGTGTTGAATTACAGCAGTTTCTCCTGCCAAACAGTCTTGTTTTAACATATAGGTTCCACTTTGGTCTTAGTGGTCCAGAGAAGATGTCTCCAATAATAGAAGGACGTCCAGGCTGCAATGGGCTTTTTGGGAAAATGGTGAATACGTGAGAGAAAGTGAGATATTTGCTGTTAGAACAAGAACTGGACTCCCTTTCCTTATCAGCTTTCACCCCAACTTGCACTCAAACACTTTTCATCAATCTTTTCATGGTTGAACTAAGTACTCCACCAGTAAGAAATGTTCAGCCCTGCAAGCCCAAACCAAAGTACTCGAGTTTTCAGAAAGTATGAGCAAAAAGCAGGGGCTATATGGTTGTTATTTCCTAGGCACAATGGACCTTCACAAGTCATCTTGCTGTTGTAAAGATCTTTTTGCTTTCAACACACTTAATTTAAGTTAATTTTGTTTTTGTTTTTTTTTTTTACTGGTGAGGTCCAAACTCTAAAAAGCTGGTTTTGAAACCATTTCCAGCCTCACAGCATCAACTGGTTCTGAGAACAACTGTGGGTCTCTGTTTATGCAGACATATGTTGCCATACGATTCATTGTTAGAGTTTTATAGATCCCCAAGTAAAATAAGACATCCATTTACTACTACTAATTCAATTAATGGAAAAGATCAGACTAATTATTTCTGAATTATCTACAGACTCAAAGCTTCTCATATTTTTGACACTGAAATACTACTAAATGCGATACTGGGTTAAAAGTGTCTTTATCAGGTGCCAGCACTGTGAAAAGTATATATTTTTTTATAAAAATCTTCCACATCTGCATAGATATTAAGAGTTTACAACATCTCCAGCACCTCTATTATCTGACTGCAGTCTTTCCTGAACACAGTTTAATTTTTAGGTTGCAGACTGAATAATAACAAATAACAGAGCTCTCTATAACTTATTGCAACCTCAGTTACATTTGTCTCTTCATTCTCTTGTACAATGTAAATCAGAACACTGATTTAGCAAGCTTCTGTTGGTAATACCTGCGATCCCACGAGTTCATGCCGAGATCATTGAGGAGCAGTCGACAGAAGTAGAATGGAGCATTGGGCTCCTGGTGGGTGGGTTGCCTTTGGGAGGTTGCCCGAAAGCTTACATCAGTATCCCACTTCCTAACTTGCTCCTCCTCCTGCTCGTTCTGATGCTGAATGGCCTCCAGTATGGCGCTTTCTTGCTCCAAGTTCATGCCATGGGGAGATGGTGCAGGCTGATTGAGCCTGAGTTGTGGCTGAGGCAGGCATTCTGGGCTGCTGTGGCTAAGGTTTTCTAAAAGAGAATCCAAAACGTCAACCTCCTCTTCTTCAAAACAGTTAGAAAGGGAGTCTGGGAATGAGAAATGATTTTTGTATGATCCTTTTATTGGAGAGGTGGGCTGGTTTCTGTTATGTGTGCTAGAGCTTGAAAGGGGAAGGTCAACAGCATGAAAAACTCCCGCGTCAACAGAGTCTTCCTGTGTAGTGCAGTATAGAATTGTGCCATCCCATGAGTACTTGCCCGAAATGTCTCGGACAATGACACGCACTTGGGAGGATGGGTGGGGGGGCTGACCAGCAGTGGGTGTATCAGCAGGGATCTGTAGGTAGGACACCAGTGTGCTGTCATTGAAGACAAATAGCTGCAGGTTGGGGCTTTTAAAGACCTCAGAGGAAAGCTCAGATGACTTCACATAGGGGTTGTCATGGTTTTCGCTCACAAGGCTGTGCAGAAGAGCAGGGCCGCCACTCAGTGGATGATGACCGAGGTGGTTAACCAGATGAGTCATGACCATCCGTGCTGTCAGAGGTATCAGCTCCATGTTTCGACGCCGTTTTTCTGTCAGTTGGAAATGAAGCCGTAAGAATGAGGAAATGTTTGAGGGAAAACACCTGAGAGAAAGTTTATAATGTAACTAATTGGAAAAGAATTTGTAAAAAAAAAAATTAGATTTGGAATACACATACACAATTACGACTTTTAGAACATACTCAATGCAGATTTTGCAAACCATTTTTTAAAAAGCCTCACATTTGTGTGCAGACATGCTATCTTCTCTATTAGCTCTTTTTACACAAAGCCAAATCTCATTTATGATTACTAATAGAGGTACTTTATTCATTTCTCACAAAAGCTTGGACTGCACACCTCTAAGTAGGTAGCATCTAATCATAAGAGACAACTTTGAAAAGCCCATTGAGTCTTCTTACAACAGGTAAGCGTTGAGACGGGCCAAGTACTAATGAGAACAAACATCTTTACAGGCTGCTGAATGGAACTCTGCTCTATGGATTGCATTTATGTAAATGCACAGGTTTTTACTCCCAAGTGAAAGGCATGCCGAGCTTTATTCTGCAGTGATGTGGGAAAAACAAGAAGATGCACTTTTGCATTGTGACAGTACTATCAATACCATCATCCCCCATCAAAGTGGAGAAAGCTCTTTAGAGAGCAAGCCAAGCTGCATTAGAGATGCGCTGCCCCTTTGATGTGACTTGATCAATATGAGGTGAGGGCATGAATATAACTAGGCCAGCACTCTTTGGTTTGCCCTTTTGATAGTGTTTTGTTATTTCTACCAAGACACTGTGCAGCTGTGAAAAAAAAGGAATAAAAAAGAAAGGCGCAGTGAAAAAAGAGGTGCAGTGAAATGTTTCGGACAAAAGCTACAATTTACATCTACATTGTTTCAGTAGACATTTGCACTCTTGTTTAGGCTTTTGTGACTTTTTAGAAGTTGAGGACACAAGGCAGAGAGAGTGCCGTGTTGCCTAATGGAATCACAAGGTCACAAAAAAAGAACGTTAAGGGGAAAAAAAAGAAAAAAATCTCAACATTTTTTATCCAAACCCCATAATGGGTCCTTCCTTTAGGACTAAGCACTAATGTGGACATTCCTTTCCCTGTAATGGTTGATTTTCTTTTCATACTTTTAATAAGATATTGACATCTAATGGAGAGTCTCCAAATGAATGGTCTACTTAAGAGTTTGCTTTTTTGAATGGTTATTTCCTGTTTTTTAGGTTGGTAAGGAGCAGAAAGAACGTGCACCGACATCAGCTGTGATGTAATGCACAAAAAGAACAACTAGTTTTGTGTTTTTTTCTCTTATATCTATAAATTCAAACACATATATTGATATTATACACTAAATAAAGCAAGTCATAAATGAAGTTGTAGCATATTGTATTAAAAAAAAAAACAAAAAAAAAACCCCATTTTTTTCTTACCCTCAGCCACAGTGAGCAGGTTGCCAAAGTCTGTGGTAGTCGTCTGGGAGGGTGGTGGCTCGAAGCATTTAACCTGACCCAACATGAGGTCGTAGTCACTGGACAGGTCAGACAAACTAAGAAGATAGTGGCTTTGTTGGGTGTGCAAGTTAGAGCCGGACACACAGCAGTGCAGCACCTGAGCAACAAGGAGAAAAGGGTGGTGATTATTTCCAGGTGGAAGTGTGCTTGGTTAGGTTTTCTACAGTGCTACTGAAAGGTGCTTGACTTAACTTCAACTCATCATATCTAACAAGACAGGATCTTGTTAGATAGGATGGTGTCTGACAAGACAGTGTACAGACCTGCTATAGAAGGATAAGATCCAGGTGCTTGTGAGAGGGAACTATATGGTCTATTTACATCATAAGGCATAAGTGGAAAGGGAGGGGTTGAAGAAAAGAGGGTCTTTATTGCCACTAATCCATTTCTCCTGTGATGTGTGAGTGTATCGATCTACATAACAGATGGCAGAGCATCCGTTGGCAGGGCTAGATAAGGCGCACTGGGGCAGTTGATTACAGCCATTGGACAGGTTTACACTGTTTGATTTAATTAAGACTTTATCCTTGTGCACTGCTCTCATCACAAACATACATGCTTATCCACATGTACACAAAAAACCACCTGTATAATATAAAATATAAGTGGAAGTAAAATTATTTGTGGGGGTAAAACATATGCCTAATGTATGTAGATGTGGGCGCCTCTTTATTCAGACTGGAACGACTTGGGTAAAGCCATGCAAGGGGCTAATCCCATTCAGTCCGCACACATACGCTCATACTTGGCTGAGAGACGCTCAGAGGGGCAGGCTGGCCCTGCCATGTGAAACAGTATTGTGTGGGGCAATGTAGACTGTATGTGGATGCTTCTACCAACCAGACCTCTGAGTGCATGGGGGAGGGATTGACTGCTTGCTGCTGAAAAGACCTGAACCAAACAGCTGCTACACCAAAGCCCCAAAGAGCTTCCTCGGTGGAGAGGTAGAGAAGGAGGGGGGGTGGGGGGGAGACACGGCTGTGCCTGACAACTAAGTGACTGCACTTCACGTAGCAACATTTCCTGGAAGGTAAGACACAGTAAAACAAGCTTACTGTAGTTAGAAGAGCGCATATTGTATGGAGATGCGAGTACACTATGCACACAGCTAAATCAAATAATAACACAGAGACTTGTCCACCAAAGCACAAATGTACCTATCCATGCTGACACTCTCCTTCATACACACACATACACGCACACCAACACACTGGTGGTGCAGCTGGCTGCTGAGGCAGGCAGAGAGAGCAGATGGAGAAGCTTGAACACAACTCCAATGAACCAATTAGGTCTAGTGCAACGTTGCATTTACAGCCAAGCACATGATGCTCGTCACCATAACTGAACTTTTCTCATTTTTCTCTGTAACGGAAGAAAGCCTTTCCATAAGCTTAAAAGTGCTTGTGTTTAATTGGCTTAGGAGTTATCATTCCATTAAAAATTAATATGTATGAAGCTGTAATTACATGAATTACAGAAAGAAAAAAAACTTGTCATTGACACTGGTCAATAATGGAATAAAAGGAGATGTTTTCTATTGGCGAAGCTACGCTCTGCTTGGTAAACAGATTAATTAGAAGGCAACGAGTCTGTGGAAATGTAGAGATTTTGGTCCTGATATTGCATTAATACTGTCACATCTCAAATGGAACCCAGAGGGTCCATGCCTTTTGTGTGCTGATAGACAACCAATCATGTCTAATTGTATTTGCTTTCATAGCAGCTGCAGTCTCTCTCATATTAAGACATATTCCATTCAAATCTCCAGGACAAGCGTTTAGAGCCTGAGCTTATCAATTGGACAAAGAGTCCTGTTTGAATAATTGGACCATTTCTTATCAGGGGTGACATCCTTACAAAGATCTGCCGTTGACCGCATCTGCCCAGACAGGAGGGAATGAATAATACCTCATTCATTTGTGCCTGAAGCTTGGCCCTCATCCTCAGGGTCAGACCGTAAATTAAAGTGTTAGAAGGGCAAAAATAGAGATATAGATTAAATATTTAATATTTTTAAAGTTTTTAAAAAAAATTGCAACAAAACACCAGCATTTGGTTGTAAAGGTTTTTTTTTCATCTGATTAAGGCAAATCATGTGTTTTGGCTACAGTGGGTTCCTCTTTATGGGAACACCACTATAATTTTAAATGAGGCATAGTCATAAGGTCATGGTGGAGGTGAGTCTAATTAAAATGGAAAGCGGTGGGGGTGGGAGTATCAAAGCAGAAGTTGTTGTGACTGTGGGGAAATTATATGAATGTTCTGGGAAGCAAAAACAAGTCACGGAAAAACACGCAAACTAATGTTTGCAAAAAATCTTGTGATTGAAATGTTTGAATTTTTCAGGTACAAACACCTACCCTGTAGATGTAGTCCAACAGCGGGGCCTTGTGGGATGTGTGGTCCTCCAATGCTGCCATAGTTACAGGTTCTAGCAGCAGACTCAGGGGAACAGCCATACACCAGTCCAACAAGCAAAGTAACAGCGACACCATCAACTGAGAGTGAGACACAATGGAGAAGTTCCTCTTTCAGTTCAGTCGACCAAAATCAAAACAAAATATGTCCATAAAAAGCTGGAACAGTTGGATAGATAATAATGATAATTGAAAAATATAATCTACAGCAATTCTTTCATCAGAATTGGAATTATAGAAAATATAAACCCAAGATATTTTATGCTATTCTCAATGTTTTTTTGTAAATATCAATTTGATCTCTAGATCGAAATTAAATAGTATAGATCAGTTTTAGTATGTCAGATCTGCCACAAATTCCAAGAAAAAGAATAAAATAAAAATGATTGGAATTATAATTCAGTACAACAGCAGCATTCCCAATAGAACAAGTCTTTGCAGAGCAGTGAAGGGCAGACTGCAGTTTGTCAACATATGTGTGACAATAACCTTTGAAATCTTTCAAAATAATGTAACTTTTAAAAATTCCTGTGTTCACAATTCCTTTCCTAAATTAATGGGATCTAAGTTAGACTAAGACCCATTTTCTGGGAACCCCACTTGTCCCGCGCAAAACCCAAACTTTAGCTGTATAAGAAGTAATCCCTGATGTCTTAGATGGAAGTGCATCAGCAGCTGCTGCAACTACTTGGGCAAAAGGCTACTATGGGAAACCTTTGTCAGGGTGCAGTTGCATCCACAATTGTCAATTAGAACATTACAAATATATTTACACCAGAGACAGCATTGATATCTCTGGGCTCAGAAGCATCAAGCTTGGACAATCACTCAGTGAAAAGAGGCATTGTGGTCAAAGCAATTAGTACCCCATTTAGGAAGATATGGACACCAAAGACAAAAAAGCACCCAAGCTGTTATCAACAAGTCCAAAAGCCATGCTCCGTGATGGTATGGTGCTCTCTAAGTAACTTGGCCCAGCTCATTTGCTCTTGCTTAATGGCAGTATTAATGCACCAAGTAATGCTCAAATTGCACAGCGGCATTTGCTGTCTTTAAGAGAATTAACATTTCCAGGAATGCCTATTTTTAACCAGGCAATATCTGCATACATTACAAAGACACCGAGGAAGAAGGCAGGGGCACTGGAGTGGCATGCCTGCGTTTGCAGCCTGCACAAAATAGAGAGTACCTGTAGGATTCGGTAACTAAAAGTGCCACTAAAGTCCCATATAACTGTAAAAAAAAGAATGGGACTAAACACCTCAAACAGTTCACTGCTTGGTAATAATAGTGTCATTAATCTGTGCTCGGTTGGTTTGACTTGCAAAAACTGATGCATCATTACAACTTGAAGAAAGCAGACTATGAACAAATATTTTGAGTTTATGCAGTTAGCAATAAATTATTTTCTTTTTTTAAAAAGGAACACATTTTATTTATTTATTTATTTTTGTTCTAGGACTGCAGAAAAAAAATAAGTTGTGAGGATGGAGCATCCAGTGAGAAGAATGAATAGAGGAAAGCAGACGACAATAAATTACTCCGGTTGAAACATTCCTCTGCAAGACGCACCATTCTAACATTATAGATCAAGAGCCTTTAGATCTCAACCATTTCATGTCCCCTCACTTTCCAACATGTACCTTTTTGTCCGCTTCCACTATTGAGTGCTCTGCGCTGGGCAACAAAAAGGCTATTGTGGCCACAAAGATCTGCATTGGGACAAAACAAGGAGAAAGATAATTGGATGACACAGTTCTATTCATCAGCTGAATCTGGGCTGAGTGTGAAAATGTGTATGAAACCACAGTATGTGGAGCATTCGATCACATGGATCATGAATGATTTTTATTTAAATATATTTTTGCTTAACAGAAACTTTGCATTTTAATGATAACATTTTCATATTAGCTGAGCATCTTCGTGTACGATACCTCAATAATTTTCTTTGGGAGGGTAGTTTCCAACCTCTGGAGATGTTCCCAGTGAGAGATCAGCAGCTGAAACATGTCACAGGCTATTTGAGCCACTGCTTTGTTTCCAAACTAGAAAGAAGAAGAAACATAAAAAATGTGAATAAATAAATAAATAGATATTTAGGTTTAAAATAAAAAGAAAAATCTTTACCGTGACTAAACTATGGTGATACATCCATTTGACTGGTAACATTTAAAATCTGTCACATTTCACTATAAAATAAAAATGTGTAATATTGCAAATATATATCCATGAATATATAACATGCAAAAACACATTATTGTATTGTATGTTTTAATCATGTTAACATAATGTCTGGCATCACCAAACTGATGGAGTGTTAATATGATTTCTACTACAAAAAAAAAAAAAAAAAAAAACCCTTGCAATCTGTTGAAACATTACTGTTTCAGCAGAACTCTGGTATCAAGTTGTTATTATTTCGGCTGAAAGGAAACATGGTACAGGAACTTTATCTCACTGATGTGCCACAAGTCAAATAAAACATTTTTTTGGCATCAGATCATAGTCTGAAAAAGCAGGGACTTGCACATTACTATTAGCTCATTATCAGCTAGCCATCATTATAGCAGTCTCATACAGCTGTTTTGGTGTATTTTGGCTCATCTGTCAGGAACCACAGAATAGTGAGTTATGTGACTACTAATATGGAGGGCTGATTTGGCCAGGTGAGTGTATTAGGGTGTCTTCGGTGTGTGCACTCTAAAAGCATTCACAATGTGTTGGGTTTGTGCTTGAAGTGTGCATTTTGGGTTTTGATTCATCGGCTGTCCTTATACAAAAATCACATAAGGCATCTTTTGAAATCTTGAGCAGTGAACATTCAGATTTAAAAAGACATGAAAAGACGTTTGTGGCAGCCAGTAAGCTAATAGAGGAAACAAAATCTATTGCATCTGAAACATGGAAATACAAGATACAACTGACAACATCAGAAGATCAGTGCAAACACCTTTCAGAGTTGGAGATGCAGCCTTATTACAGAGTCAAAAGTCCAGAAAAGACAAGACTAATGAGTTGAGGTCTTAAGATGAGTACAAGGTCCAAAACCACTCCTTGGCAATGCAATAAGGCGGTATTAAAAAATATCAATAATCAAGGAGGTGCTACACCTGAATGTCTGAGGTCATGGAAACAAGTCATTCCTGAACACATCAAAGTAGTGATTTTTTTTTACTTCAGAACAGATATTCAGTCTATTTTCATAGGAGTCTGGCAGTTCACACTGAAAAAAAGGACACAAAAAGACTCCACTTCCTGAGAATCCTCAGGAAGAACAACATCAGCCAGAGTTTGCTTGTGTCCATTTGCCACTCCATCATGGAGAGCATCCTGCCTCTGTACATAGTTTGCCAGTTGCACATTGACAAATGGGAGAAAACTCCAGAGGGTGACCAAGATGGTCAAGAAGGTCATTAAGTGCCCTCTATCCACACTGGATTACCTATATGGTTCTTGCTACCTCAGGAGAGTCAAAACCATTCTGAAGGACTCCTACAACCTGGCCCATGTTCTACCCTACTGTAACCTGTGCAGTATATACACTCTGCAATATACACACATCAATATATACACATTGGGCAAAACATGCGGTGAACTTCCTACCTCCCTTTTGTGTACGTTTCATAGTTTTTATATTCTTTTTCACCATTTTCATCTCATTTTTTATACTGTACTTTTTAGTTTTTATAGTATTTATTAAACAGTATCTTGGAGTATTTTACAAAGCAGACTTTATTTCTGAGCTTTAGGGCACAGAGACTAAGACAAGTACTGCTGGGGTAATATTTGTTTAAGTATTTAACAAACTTGTGTATTCTAGAACGTATTTTTCAAGTAAATTTGATTTTTAAATCCCACTTATTTAGCTTACGGCAGAATTGCAGTAATCTTTGTTTTAATAACATGAACTTTAGTTAGAGCTGAAAAATTCCCATAAGTTTTTATGCCTTTATCACAAGCAAACAATAAAAGTAACTGATTTAAAATAGCTTTCATTGTTATGTTTGTTTTTATTTCAACTTGAATTGTATATTTATGTGCATCATTTAGTTGAACTACAGTCTGACTAGGACATTTAATTTTACAAATGTGTCTTGATATGAAACAGTAGGTAGGGATTGTCTTGCACATTTCTCAAGTGCTTGATTTTATTATTAATCACAGATAAATTGACTACATATAGTTTTGATGTTGCTACCAGCATTTTCATTTTTTTCTAAGGTAACGAACCATGATATGAGGGTATGTATCCATCCTTGAGAATTGTGACTTGATTTTAGCCACATTAACATATTTACAGGTAAAGTCTGGTTTTAGCTGGACTAATGCAGTATTCTACGTGAACAAACTAATTCCTGTCAGATTTAAGGTCTGGGCAAGTTCTCAAATAGGTCTTTCAGGATTGTTAGACAGTGGCTTTTTAGAAAAATTACTGCTGAATTTGTTTCAGTCGGACAGCAAAATTCTAAAGCATCAGATGGGCACTGCTAGTTAAAGATAGAGAAAAAAGTTTGGGGACATTTTTGTTGCGGGATTTTGAGTAATTTCCTTAAATTCAGTTTTTCACTTACAGTGCAGATAATCAGCATAATTTCATTTCACTTCAAAACCATGGCTCATTTTCTCCACACTCATCGGAGGAAAGAACTGGGCTGTTGACAATTTTCTTTCAAATGTGGATTTCTTCAGTGATTTGAAATTCTTTGTGGAGAAATAGAATTTCCCATTTCTTCCAGCTGAATGCCTCTCAACATGTAACAAGGGCAGACAATGTGGGGAGTACAGAAATGGCCAAACACAAAAAGGAGCCCTGAGAGTTCAGCACCTGCTTTTAGAAAAGAGACTCTCTATGCCACTCTTCCCCCCTAGATCCCCCACCCAGCCTATACCCTCTATTTTGGGGCTGGCTGAGTCTGTGTGTCAAGTTGTACAGGGGAGTGATTACTGCTCCATTAGAGAAGGGGGGTGGGGGATGTGGGGTTGCTGGAGCAGGAAGCTGGGAGATGTAGCTGCTTAAATTGGTCCACATCTACTGAGAGAGAGCAGCCTGGAAATTACGCCACCGTCCCAGATCCTTTTCCATAAAAAAAAAGGAAAAAAAAAGACAGCCTTCACTGGTCCTCTGCATCTCTTCACTCAGGGAGAAAAAGAGAGCTCTTCCAAAATATACCCATGAGTCACATCACTAGACATGTTTTATTCTCACGCTTTTTCTCCCTTCGCTACGCTGAAATTGTTCTGCAGTCCTTTTATGTAATCAACTATCATTTTTGTTAGAGCTGTATGCCACAAGGCTTGTATGGTAAAATAAAAACAGCTATTATGAACCTATTCATTTTAAAGACACAGTGGCAACTAATCCACTCTATTCAGAAATTTGCCACAATTATAATGTACAACACAGATCACGATACAAGTGGACTAGAAAAAGAAAAAAAAACCCTCTGCAAACTGAAGTTAGTTGAATTTGTACTTCAAAAAAATAGAAAGCCGAAATGAAGCAGGGACTGACAAACCTTTAGTGTTACTCCCAGAACATTGATGGCATCCTTAACCTGGTGGTGAATGTTCTTCTGCATTAGCTCCTCACACACCCACAGGCCAAGGCTGCACACAGCAATGCACCTGGATGACAAGAAGCAGAAGGCAAATTTATAAACAAAAAAATGTAGAATTTGTGTATGTACACTACCAGTCATACATTTGGGCACACTATCCCATTAAATCCAATGGGAAAGTGTGTCCAAACTTTTGACTGGTAGTGTATGAACCTGAAGTCAAAATATTGTTGGTAGTTGTGGATGTAGAGCACTAATCAGAATATTTTCAAAAGAAGAAAAGTGTACATCCATTCCAAGTCTGTTGTGTTTACATAACTTTATATATAAAAAGGCTGCATCATCCATAAAGGAATAAAAAAAAGGTGATGGAAGTAAAGAGTAAGCTTGGAAATGATCGCTGGTCTTACCTTGCCCCTTCAGAGTGTTCCTTTGTGGCTGCTTCCAACAGGATGTTGACCAGATAATTCTGTACAGAAACCACAAGAGATTTTCTACTGAAACAAATGTTTAATCTATCCGGCAATCATGAGTCAAAATGTGACATAATTAACACTAAGGTTTAATGTCAACCACATTAAAGGTACATTTGACCAGTTTGTTTGATTCAGATATGAATTTCTTTGCTTGAAAAGTCAACTTTGCTTGGGGAATTGTGAATATGTAAATGACCTGAAACAGATCATATAAGGGAACCTACACTTGCGCATCTCAGTCCACTTCAGGATAGGATAAAGCTCTGCATTTTTGCTCTAATTGTGGTGGATCAAAGATTTTCCTGACCAATAGGTGAGCCAGTTTCCTTCCTATTTTTGTCAGAGCTTCTCCTTCAGGATCTCTTAAAGCAGGAGGTCTTATGGCAAGAATTGGAATGTCATTTAAAACATCCGATGGTGCAGTGTTAACACAAACATAAGAAAGCTGCAACATGCAACTGGACAGAGACCACATTAATTACAAGTCTAACTGACTATCCTGATGTAAATGCATCCCAAATCCTTGTTATGGCCCTGCAGAAATCAACAACGCTCTCACTAAATATATTATTTCATATATGACTGGTTTTATTAGAAAGCAGCAGATGACACAATGTAGCGAGTAGTTTGTGTTTGTATAAGTCATTCCTGCATTCCCAGTATGACTCTGGGACTATTTACCTTGATATTCTCATTGCCTATACTTATGTCGTTAGAGCCAGGCACATGCTGCAGTACAGGAATTTGAAGGTAAAGATTGGGGAAGCACGTGAGAGAACCCAAGATCGTCTGAGCTTCAATCCTTGGTGCCTGACAGATGGAACAGAAAGAAAAAGAAAAAGCAGCTTTAAAGCAAACTCAACATGTCACTTCACCTGATAGGTGAAACTAAATAGAGATAATACATCTTTGCAGGTTGAGAATTGCTCCCTGACTACCAAAGAGAAATAAACTACACCGAAGAGCTGACATAGTTAACATCAACTTTACCATGTTTACGATTACATTTGTGCATACTGGGGAGTTGTTACTGTGTTGGATTGCCAACATAATCTCTTAATGAGGTCACAGTCAAATGACGTGGTTATATAAATAAACATTCGCACACAAAGGCAAATAAAGACAGACAACTATTCATACCAGTCATTCAGATGCAAAAGCAACAGTCACTACTTACAGCCAATAATAACAACAATAGTAAAAGTAATAACGCTCATAGTGGTACCCATATGTAAGTAAACAAAATTGAGATTTATATTTACATTTGTTATTTATTCTCCCTCAATATTTACTCAATTTAACATTATTTATCGTGTAGAATTACAGCTGTTTATTCTGAAAAGAAATGCTTTGCTCTTCTAAAATATCTTCTAAAGACTTTTTTTATTTTAATGTTTTAGAGCTACTTACCTTCTCAAAAGTTGAGGAATAAATTTATAAAAAACACAGGGAATGAGCTGTTATAACTTTTAGTTGTTTTTGCACCCTTGGATTAATTTAATTTGAATTAAAATAGGATAAAAAAA
>JBAMHX010000022.1:6703380-6719685 GCA_037177515.1 Pseudomugil tenellus
TACTGTTCTTTTAATCCCTGTCCTTTGTTTTGGGGAACACTATTCATCTCCACTCAGCTTTGTCTAGCATGAATGGAGCTATGCCAGACTTGAAAATGAGAAAGGGTGTGGTGAAAAAGAGGTGGAAGATGCCAAAACACAACAGCTCATCACCACCGGTTGGCATGCCTTTGTTTTTTTTTGTTTTTTTAAACTGAACCACAACTCTAAAATTGTGTCCAGCTTTTTATGTCATCTATTTTCACTCTTTCAATTATCAGTCAAGAAGTTCGTCCCAGACTCCTTATCTCCATTTAAGTGTTTACAAATATGAAGCAAATGTAATTTATGGCAGAAATAACTTCTTAAATGAGAATTGAATTTACACATGACTCAGTAAAAAGTAAAAGGCAAATGTGTAACAGCAAATTATTATTTTCCACTTTTAATCAGAACTGAAGGACATGGATTTGACTGATGCGCCATCTACAGGTAAGGAAAGAAAAAACAAAACAGTGAACGACAACCATAATGTAAGAGGAACCTGATAACAGTACCTGATCATCACTAGTGAAGGCCTTATGCATGATGTGGTAGAGGTGCACTAAGAAATCACTGTTGGGAAGCACATCCTGATGTCTGGTCATCATCTCACAGATTAGCTTGTAGGCCTGCAGCTTGCCAGCCTTGTACTCTGCTGGAAGCATGGTGGCCTGTGGAGGAGTACACACGTAGGTCAGTATTACCATCACAGGATTTATATTTTGATTAAAAACTCAATAACTTCTGCACAGTTCGTCATGCTATAAATTCAGCCCAGCTGAAACCTGAAAACATTACAGTATAAAAACTGTTTTTAATTTTAGTTTTTATTATTAGTTTCCATTAAAGACATAATAATCAATTTCTTGCCAATGATTGAGCTTAGATATGTAATCATTTAGGAATTTTAGAACTTTACAATGACAGACATTAATATCAGGTGAAAATAAAAAAATATTTATTTCTCAAATTTAACACAGACTAAGGGAAAATGTATTTAGTACTGTAGAGAGAGGACAATCTTTTAAAAATAAATTGTAGATATGTGAAGTAAAAAAAAACCTATTGATTACAAAAAGCTGAGTTTATATGTTGCAACTGAAGTGGACAATGTAAATCTTGGTGAGGATGAGAATGACAATTTGTGCACAGCTTCAAATCGGTAGGTGGCAAGAGGACTCTGACTGTGATTAATCCTCTTAATAAATTACCAATACATGCTCTACTTTAACTGGGCTCTCGGGCACCAGTTTGGCAGTGATTTACTGACAGCGTTCCCACATATTCTCTAGTACAAATTTGACACTTTTCAAGATTCTAATTTCCAAATATCTGACATCACAACTGGTGCAAATGTTGCATATTTATTATGTAAATAAATAGACGGCAACTTTTGTAAAATATTTTGATATTTAGCTTCAGTTACATTTGAGGAAAACAACCTGCCTTAAGAGGAAATAAACTATCTGGAGGCCTTGTATGAATTATTTTCTGTTTAAGAATATTAGAAAAAGCAGTGAAAATAAGGATCAGTAACTTAACATTTTTGCATCACTCACTCACTTTAGTGCTAGTTTGGAAAGAATTATGACCAAATCTATAACAGTATGGCTTTCAAACTTAAGATAAGCTGCTTTCATCACCACCACAGCCTATATCAAATGTATTCACACAACCTTAATTTGCCATTCGGATAAATTGTTATATTTAAATTATTGACCACAGACATCTGGATTTAGTCCAGCTGTGAAGATCCAAAGAACAGCTGCTTTTCAGTGGTTATGTTTTACACAGCACATCTGGTTCTGCGGTTGCCTTCAAACCCCTACGCTCTGTGTGTCAACCACAACATTCTCCCCTAAATGCTGCTGCGGACCTTGCATGTGTGACCAGAATCTTCTTTGCGAGAATTTTTTGCAAAACAGATCTGTGATCTCACCAAGCCTTCTGTTTAAATATAGGTTATAATAATTTTTTTTTAAAATCCATCGTTTTATTATTTTTTTATATACTGTACATGAACTGAGCAATTTGGTTGGTATCATGAAAAGTTCACTCCCCTATAAAAGTAATCATATAACTAAAACATAGAAAGTTATGTTTAAATAAAATTGAGATTCAAGTAAAACTCTTTAATTAGCCTTTTCAGGGCATCGGAATATTAAAATCTTGTTAGGCTATTAGATGTAAAAGATACAAGTAAAGTTATTTCTAATCAATTCATCTGCATTGTGTTCACACTGTATAACATGAGGTGCTGCTTAAAATAATTTTATGAGTGCATATTTTTGTTTATATCTTCCTATATTATTTTCCTACCCTAAAAAGCCAGGATGCAAGCATTCGAAGAGGAGGAATGAACGCAGGCTGAGGGGGAGAGGATTGGTTATCCACACTGATACCAAGGTTGTCCCGGATCTGTAACCACAAATTCAACTTTGGTCAACAAGCACAACCATCAAGTGACCTTTGTAAGTTTCTACGTGAGAGTAAATGAAATAATCCAAACTTCTTTTAACGTATGTATTACCATAATATGTTGGGCAATATCATAATGTTGATGCTTCATGGACACTTTATTTCTATATGTATATTTTTTGTGCCATATAAGGCGGGGAGGGTGTTTCACTCTTCTCTGTACCTTAGCTAGTTTGTGCCAGAGCTCATAGAGATAGGCAAAGACCTTGGCATGAATTTTAGGGCAACGGATACTGTTGACATCTCCCAAGATACCCAAAATTCTCCGCCAAAGGACAAAAGCAGAATCTGGATGCCAACCAGTCAGGGTCCCACCGGCAATGATGCTAACATCATCCGCCAGAAACTCGCTACTGTCTGCATAGTTAAAGAGAGAGAAGTTTGGTTTAAGATATAGAACGCGATGTTTAGCAATAAAAGCAGTGAATAAAATAAGCAGAATTCATTTGACATGGTATTTGGTCAACATACGCAAACAACCTTTGTATAAGCATTTTAAAATTTAGAGTAGTAGAAATGTATTACAGGTCAATAAATCCTCAAGACGATGCAGTCATTGTTTGAGCAGCTGTTGACCTAATCCAAAGGCCGTGCTTTTTCCCCAAATGAATTTTAGCATTAAGATCTTTGTGACATGATTAAAGCATCAAAACACTTTAGGGAAAAAGGCACAAAACACATGCATCATCCAGATGAAGTGTAAGAGGACAGTACCACCTTGTGGAGGAATGGAGGAATAATGAGAACAAAACAGAATGAAGTGATTAAAATGGTGGCATTGAAATAATTATATATTTAAAAAAATGACAAAAAGAGACCTATCAGATAAATAAAAATCTAACTTTATATATTTTGCATCCAGCAACCTTAAACAGGAAAAAGTTTGTATAGAAATATAGCAGAATTCAATAAAATGTCAGAAATATTGGTCAGGTTGAATTATAAAGTATGAAAGTCAAAAGTAAATGAAGACTTTGGTCTAAATGATGAGCTAAGGAGTGGTACCCAAGTGGTGTGGCATGTTTAAGACAGACTGATGCATGGTGTCGTCCAGGGGGCAGTCCCGAGGGCACTCTGTGTGCACCAGCAGGGCTGGTGAAACAGGGGGGTTCTGGGGGTAGTGGTAGTGGTAATTGTGGTGGAGGTAAGGAGGTGCAGAGTGGGGAGGGAGAGCACACTCAGGACCTAAAAACAACAAGGGAATAGGGATAAAACTGTATTTGAGGAAGGAAGCACAGGTTCACGATGATCACAATGTACGAAACACACAGAGAAGTTCACATGCAAGATTGGGAAGAGCAGAGGAAGAACAATTTATCCATCAGTGCTGATGACTTTTATAACGTCAATGCCAAATGGTTTACAAGTGAGAATGGTTTACAGGTATTTGAATTATTTTTTTGAAGACAACTAAATATAAAGACAAAAAGACTACAAATACAAGCCTAAATGGCTCAACAAGATGCATGCAGCAACAGGTAGAGTCTCTTTACCTGGGTATCATAAATCCATACAAATTTGTACTCATAGTATGGGAAGCAATAAAACCTGAACTCACCAACTCAGATGACCCTACACAGCTGCTATTATTCAACTAATAATTTACTCTATGCACAGAAGTTACAGAAATCTTTCTTTGTGATGAAGACATGCTCTATTTGTTCATAGTTATATATAAAAGCCTCAACTCATCCATCCTGGCAGGTTTGCTAGTCCAAACAGATCAGTGAAAACAAACAACAATAAAAAAGTGTGCAGGGTAAAACACAACAACTTATCAGTTCTGTTACCTGCTAGAGCCTCATTGTGGCTGAGCAGCAGACTCCCCTGGCTCTGGGGATCAGCGGTCACGTCCATATGAGCTGACTGAGTGGACTGATTGTCAGCCTCTTCATCAAAGGTAACTTCGGCTTCATTGAGGTAGCCATTGGATGTCTCACTGCTTATACTTTCACCTAGGTTAGAAGGATAAAACTTGGTTTATAGGACATGAGCAAGTATGAAAAATGGCTTTTCTTTAAGCACTCACTCATTTTTACAACAGTTACTATTGAAATTAAACCTAATTGTTTAAGTTCTTACTCTTATCTCTGAGCTTGGGGTTTGAATAGTTTGTGTGTAAATCAGCACTGCAATCATTCTCAGGTGGACTGCTGCTCCGTCGGATGAGAATCTAGAAATGTTGACGAAGACATACAAACATTTTTGTACACTCCCCTTTTTTAATAACTTTTAAACACTTTAGAGCAGGTTGAGTTTTCTCACCACTGGTGGCTCATTGCTCTCAGTCCTGCTGCCCTCAGTGCTTTCACAACCACAAGAAGTAGGGGAGTAATCTCTCTTCTGGGCTAAAAGGCAAAATGAGATGCTATAAAGAGTAGTTGGATTACATGTGGTTTGGTGAAACACATTAAAATCAATACCAAAATATTTTTAAATGGTATTACTGAAGTGATACTTTCTTAGAGTCAAACTTATTCTGTTCTTATATGTGCAGTTAAGTCAAGCTGCAGGTAGTTTAATGTGTGGACAGCTGCTCTTGTTACAGTATATCGTACATATATGTGGTAGAGGAATTAAGATTGATGAAGCATATGTAATGAATCTTAAGTTACTGTGCTGCTATAACATTCCAAGTAGGAGATCATTGCACATTAAATTAAGGCTAAATTCACTGCACAGATTTTCTTCTTTAAGTTACTTCAAATGTAGTTTTATCAGATGCTGCCATGGTTATGAAAACAAGGATGTTATTGGGGCACAGCAAAAAGCTGGAAATGTTTTACATGATCATGCAGCTTTAATCCACTATTTCCAGCCAATTTCTTCTGCATTTGGATGCATGACAAAAGAAACATAAAAGTATGTGAA
This sequence comes from Pseudomugil tenellus, assembly GCA_037177515.1. Lineage (NCBI taxonomy): Eukaryota > Metazoa > Chordata > Actinopteri > Atheriniformes > Pseudomugilidae > Pseudomugil > Pseudomugil tenellus. The sequence continues at coordinate 6,708,751 of JBAMHX010000022.1, forward strand.
AGATAGCAACATTTGTGAGAATTTGGCTCTATTAAAAAGTATAACACTTCAGGAACATATATGCTTTTCAAATTGATTGATCCTTTATTTGTGTGGATCATGCAAATAACTATAAAAGTGCAAATATATTAGTTTTTAAAAGGACAATTAAATAATGCCTCAGAGTACAGATTCTATCTACAGTTCCAAAAGCTCCAATAGCCTTAACAACAACATCATAACACATTTGAAGGTCGATTTATTTCCTGGGTCTATATCCGACTTCATTAAATTTTAAAAGCTGTAATTAGTAAAATGACTAATCAACTGACAAATGACTTTATATGAGGAGAAAATTTAAAAGGTATCTTAACAGAGGTATGGTGAAATACATGCCTGATGATGATGTTTATTTCAAACATGCACATAGTTGAAACATTACAGGCACAAATGCATTGTTTGAAAAGGGTGATCTGATATGAGATCTAAATGTGCCTGTGTGTACCTGGCAAAGCGTCGGACAGCTGTTGGGTGATGTCGGAGGTGCTGCTGCTACGTGGCAAAGGGCTCTCCATGCCTCCCAGGTCCTCCTCCCCTCCGCCTTCTGACAGCTGACACTCCTCCACATCTGAGAAGAAAAAGACATTGTTAGCCTGTGTTACAAACCAAACAAGGGCTTAAACTGGACACATGGGTTATATGAGATATTTGTAATGATTTGTGGAAATTATAAAGATGAAGAAAGTGACAATGAAAACATGGAGATGGCATGCACAAAAGATGCATACTTTTCATCACACTTTGTCAAAAGGGCTGCCAAGATGTTCTTCATTCATGTTAAACCCATATGAGGTTAATAAATCAAACTCTACTGTTAACATAATTCAGTCAACAGAAATGATGGATGGATGCTAAACGCAGGGCGGAGGTTACAAATGCACAAACACATGCGGCTGTCACAACACACTTTACCTGAGAGTCTATGAGAGCAAGCAGAATTACCAGAAGAGATACCAGGCAAGAAAGAGCTCACAGTGTGGAGCAGCATAGGAACACTTTTAGTAGTGGGCAAAGCCTCGTAAAGATGAACACAGTTGCTGATGGACTGGCTTCGCTTAGCTTCCATCAGGGAAAGACAAAAAAGATAGAAAAGGAGACAGAGGAAATAGAAAGAAGTAAAGGGAAGAAGACAGCGTTTAATGACAACAGTGTGTGATATCCTTTTAATAAATACATCTTTATCAGAGAAGTTGGGGAATTTTTCTTTTTATTATGTCCTCTAATCTGCCTTATGAGTATGACTCCAATTAGCATTATTGCAATAATTGGGAATATCTTTATCATGATGTTTTTAGATGGATTTTCATTCATTTCCTTTTTCCCTATTATGTTAACAAATAAATCTAAATATGGCAAAAGTCTGAGTTAAAAGTTTAATGGTGAAAAGAAAAACCCAGCTGCTGTTCTGTGAAGAAAAGGACTGTTAATTTGCATCAGTAAAATAAGATTGTTTCTGCATTTGTTGACACATCTGCATCAGGTCAGCGTTTTTAGACCAAAGCTTGACCAAAACTACATCACTAACATAAATATTTCAGAGCCTAAAATGAATCCTACCAAAGATAAACTTCCATAGTATGAAACTGCTTTTGTCAGAAAAACAAATTTAACAGATTACATTATAGTTACACAAAATTAAACTTGATAAAATAACAAAAAGCACATGCACAGGAGTAAGCATGACAAAAGACTACATTACTTGTAAATGAAAAGTAAAAACATGAAATATTTGTAATCAGCAGAAGCGATGAATATATAAAATGAATGCATGAAATTTAATGTGTAACATTTTGCATTATAAATGATTTTCAGTCAGTCATTGTTTGCCCCAATATGAATTGTTTCATGTCAGTCCAGAGCAGAACATTTTTCAGTGTAGAATAAAAAACTGAACCTCAAATTACATCTAAGACAATATACTTAACACGAAGAAACAAATATGCTATTTAGAGGGAAAAAGCTGTGCTATAAAATATAAAACTACGCAACATAGATGTAAAAATAATTACCTGTTAACAATCAAAACCTACTCCTATACATACCGGTCTTAATCTATAATGCTATCTAAAAATAACATTTAGAACCACTCAGTAATGATCCAGGCAGAGTGAGAGCTTCTTCACCTGAATCTGTACTTGTATATTCTTGTATAATGAGTACTATAATGAAATTTTGAGCTTTTTTATCCATTATCAAGAAAAAAATCTCACAACAATAACACCACTTATTTGCATGTGTAAGAGCAACCAAGTTTTGACAGTTGTCAATGCTGATGCATTGCCATTGTGTGTGGATAGCACTTCAGGCTCTCTCTCAGAGGAAGAGCACTGAGAGAGGACGCTTCTCTTCTCTGCTTTCAGCACACTTTAATTACGCCTTTGAGTGAGAGCGATACATCGTCTCTGCTACAGCTCGACGCTGCTTCCCATTTATGCATATTAATAAGCATTAATTACGCTCTTAATGAAACTATCAAAAACTGCCGTGCAATTGATGTGTGGGCTTTCTCTTGAGGAGTAGGGAGGAGGGCTGTTGGTCCTTTGAAGATCAATGTGGGAGAAATCCAATTAGGTCAAAGAAAGGGAGAGAATCTGAAGCGGTTGTGTTTAATGTTCATCTCTGCTTGCACATAGATACAAATAAACAGCCTAACGGAACAGATGCATAAACATGCACACGAGCCACATAATAGATGTGTTAACACACATACACACACCCGGTCTAAGACTTAATCTTTCAGGCACAAACACATCTGCTCCTTGCTCAACAGGCTCGTTATTTCAGAACACTGTTGGTACATTATGTGGGCGGAAGGCCAACTAATGAAAAGGAATCATCTTTATCCTCTATTATCCACATTAAGATTGTGTCTAGAAAATAAGAAAACAGGACATCCAAGACAGGCACTGCAGCAACTTACTACTCTTCTGCCTTTTAGGTCAGCTTGTAATTAGACTGACAATTTCCCATCTGATAAGGGCTGCTTGCAGCTGGCCTTTTGACATGCCATCGGGGGAATTGTACTGTATGCTTGCAATCAAGTCGACATGGAAACATGTTGACACGGGCTACTGAAATGAAAAGGGAACAATGGGGGCCATCTGCTGGCTTCTTTGTCTATAGTGTCAGACCTTTCAGTGGCAAATGGATCAATGTACACACAGACCTGTCTGAAGACTTCTGAACACAATACATGTGTTGGGTAAATGCTGTGGATTTAAAAAAAAAGATTGTGGACAGGCTTATCACTGTCTCACAAAAAAAGCCATAGGCAACACTGAATGCACATGTATGAAGTGCTTGTAAAAAGAACCACTTTTTCCTTCAATACCTGTCTGTTTCAATAGTGAAACAAATAGAGCTGTAGTCATACTTACCGGAGGCTTTCTGCCTAACGTTGTTTCGGGCATTCTCCACACCTGGTGCTCCTGAAGTAGTGGCTGAGCGAATCCTCATGGGCTCCTGGACTCCTGGTCCGACCTGCTCCCCTTGGTTCCTCCAACTCAGGGAAAATGAGCGTGCAACGGCTGCACCCTTCTGAACGTCCTGTATAACTCCTGAAACATGAATATTGTGCATTTTTGTTAATATCTCGCAGAGTAGCTTAAAGGACAGCTGCAGTTTCAAAACACTTTTTCTTAAAATGTACACGACCAGTGTACACTCTCTGAATATGAACTCCTAATAACAATGCAAGTTATAATAATTGTGTATATAAAAAAATTCACCATGATTTTACCTTGACCTTTCAAAGTACTTTCTGGCAATAATTAATATTAGTACTCAAAATTAAATGTTATCGATATTTGGACAGTCTTTATATCACAGATGAACGTTTGTTAGATTTTAGCCTAACTTTTCAGATCAGTCTTGAGTTTTGTGCATTTTATGGAAACATGACAAGAAATATAAACACAGCATCAACACCAGCAGTTTTCATTATTATGAAACAGTTATTTGCTCATGTTATGGTCCATTCCTCGGTTTTTGGAGCCACAGTTTTTGTTCAGCTTCAATTAATATTTTGTGTGTAGAGAGAACTTTTTATTTTTAATTAGCAAAAACTTTACACTAGTAACAAATTACATTACTGTAATAAATAGATGAATACTTTCTTTAAGGAATATAACAATGATGTTATGGTATAAATAATTTTATAAGAAAGAATGACATTTAGGAATCAAGCAGAAGTCGGTATCTGAAAGACTACTCTTTAACGGAGCAAATTTGTTCTTTACAATAAGGTAGGTATGGCGTTCACTTATATATATATATATATATATATAGCACTTTACTTTCATCTCTCGATGCCTTTACAGATCCTGCAATCCACACATTCACACACTGATGGCGGCAGAGCAGCCATGCACACCGGCGCTAGCCTGGCCACCAGGAGCAAGTCGGGGTTCAGTGTCTTGCTCAAGGACACTTCGACATGCAGACATCAGAAGTAGTGGGAACCGAACCCATGACTCACCAATCAGAAGACGGCCACACTACACCTGCGCCACAGCCGCCCTTAGGTAGGTAGGTAGACCATTATTCTGCTGTCATGATGCTGCAGGACGAGTTAAACAATATGGCTCTTTCTTATTGTTGGCCACTTGTATATAGTAGTATAAAATATGTATCTAATCTTATCTTCTTATCTGATCTAAAGGAGCTTGGAAGGTCTGTTCAGACAGTTTTTTTTTTTTTTTTTTTTTTGCTGCCATTGTCTGTTCGGGTCGCCCTGTCCTGTGTTCAGGAAACATAACTGGATGCTTTCACTGGAGATGCTTGTACATAATAAAATATCATGTTTTTCCTTTAATCCTACTTTAAGTGATGTGAATGAAATGAGTGGCTCATTAACAAGCTTGCAAAGAATTTGTGTGGAAGTTCAATAATCTCACTCAGGCATTTTGGAGTATGGACATGTCTAAAGCAAGCAGGGAAGTGGGTCCTGAGGTTGAGAAACACTAATAACTGTTTTTATTCCCTCATAGTTGTGCTTAAGAACAAAACCGTAATTATTCTATCAAAAGATCTGAGTAAAGCCGGAGCGCATTAAAACTTTTTTCTCTCAATTAGAGCATTAAGATAATTAGAGCAATAACTAGAGTTATTTTCACATGTCTATGTGTGTGAGCTATAACCAAGTCCCAGTGAGAGAACTGAATGGGTAGGGGCACAACAATGATTGGACATTGACTTGCAGGGATGAGCTTTCGCCTGTGTGGAAAGGCGTACATGCTCAGTGGCCTGTAATGCAGTAAAAAAAAAGAAAATCCCCGTGTTAAATCTATTGCAAAGCTGAAAACCTGTAGGAAGGAAGGGCTTAGTAAGATACTAAACGCAAAGGTTTAGTATCTTACCGAGTCCTAAAGCATCCATAGGAATTTAAAACACCGTCTAACTATTCAGACATTCATGTCTGATGTCACAAAGGGAAAGAAACTCAAGACAACAAACTCATACAAAGGAAATCCACTTCAATCCCCTGCTTTTCCACATTTCTTCCTCTCACCACGTCCTCTCTGTTTCTTCTCTTTCTGTTCGCTGAGTTTATCCAAAGGCAAGTTGGCCATGTCCAGGCAGTAAACAGAGCGTGCCAGCACAGCCGTGAGCGAGTCCATGATGTTGGCCCACTCCGTCACCAGCTCCTCCCAGCAAGTAAGGGAGGACAGCACCGCCAGCAGCTCGTCCCACAGTTCTCGAGAAATAAAAACACAGATGTTGGCTCGCACCCATGCCACAATGATAGTCTGAAAGCAAGAAGAGAAAGGTAAATTAACTTTGTTAGACATGTAAAATGCATTTACTTTTAAGGTTTTATACACATTTAATGTTTAACAGTGAATGACACACAGTCGTTTTTGATATTAATTCACATTAAAAATAAAGCTAAACACTTTAACTGAGTGCTCCTTTGTGTAACAAGAGTCCTCCAAGTACTGCAAGTGGCAGGTATCTTCCCTAACACAAAAGAACAAAGAGCCTTCACTTTGTATAATAAGTGACATTACAAAGTAAAGTGACCCAGTTCTGCTTGTAAACCATTTAATAAAAAGTAAAGTTGGTGTACACATACCCTGAAAAGGATGGATGCTAAACTTTCAGCAAAGCTGTCTTTTCTTTGGTTTTCGTGTGGCCTCTTCATTACTGCCTCTGTGATCCTCAGTAGTACCTGCAGCATCTGCTCCCTGCACAACAAACACAATAACATTTTATAAAGAAGTGTCAGCTGGAACAGAGCTAATGAAAGAAAACACATATTAGGTGTGTACTTGTGATTCTAACTTACCATGTTTGTGTACTCATAGTATGCTCCATGATCATGTGCCGGTAGATGCTGAGAACACCCTTGCAGAGTTCGACCTGATTTTCCAGGAGCTTAGGTACATCTTGGCAAGGCTCCAACAGGAAAACATTAGATGAGTTTGTCAGAAACACCTGCATAAATTGGCACAATGAAAGAAAGGCTTTAAAAAAAAAAGGTCATCTTAGAGAAATCATTTCATGTTATGAGCTGCTCAGTCATCATTTGTTGTGATAGCAAGTAAAAAACAAGCATCTGACCATAGCATACAGACCTGTAGTGTGGGCTGGATGCCAGCCTTGATGTCCGTGTTCTGCTCCTCAGTGAGAAAGCCCCGATTGATGGCACTGCTGAAAGAGTATGTCCTCCCCCAGCTGGACGAACGTTTGTGACCGTGACTCTCCAGCATCTTGTAGAGGATAACAGAGATCAATAAACTGCTGCTCACTACTTTTTAAGATACTATAATTCATTGTATACCCCAGATAAAAAAGAAAATATAAAAAAACCCAAAATATTATTTCAGTTCTTAATCTATATTTTGAAACCTTAGTGTGTTATTGGAGTTTTTCTAGTTATTATACAGAAAATATTTCCTAATGTACCATGCGTAAAGTATTTTTTCCACAGGTATACAACTACAATAAAGAAAAACAAATATATAAAACTTTATGTTACAGTGCAGTACACTTCTAGTCCTTTTATTATAGTTTATTAACAAAAAAAAACGTGTTTATGTTTACAGATACAACGAAAAAAAATGTCATTTCACTGTCTGTGCACAGTATTTTTCTATGATTCTTACTTGCACATGCATGCTGTTCGTCTCTGCGATGTGTATCGGTTCAGAACTATCATCTACTTCATCCTCCTGTGTAGTTCTCTCAGGCTCTGCCATGAAGTTGGGGTTCTCCTGCAGAATCCACTTTCTGTACACTTTAATCACCTTCCTGGTGGCTGAAGCCTCACAGGATGGTAGCAAAAAAGCCTTCAGAGGGAAAGAGAAACTTTAATTGATCACTTACATCATTTTGAATAGACAGGTTATTCTGTTAGAATGAAGGCAGTTATTCAAATTAATGACCACTGGGGGGCGACACAGTACGTGCAATTTAACAGTACAGTTATCAATTATTCATCACACTACATAATTTTTTACAATTAACTCAATGCAATGTGTAATGAAGTTATTGTATACAGAATCATTGCTTGTACTTCCACTGTACCTGGTGGAACACCTCATTGACAAAATTCACATTGTCCCTTGTTGACAGCAGAATGGAATGCACCATCTCATAGACATATCGATGCTCCTCTTCAATGCTACACAAACTGGAATCACTGGGCCGTCGATCAGACAGCGTGCTGCTGTTGGAGTGGTTCTTTTCAGGCTCCCCAGTCGGTCCGTTTGTATCCCCTTCAGAAATCTTATCTTTCTCCTTCTCCTGGCTGTTACTGCCCGCAGTGACAGTCTGGCCATAAGAGGGACAGAGTTAGTCAGGAAAATGAGTGTCTGTGTACACTACAGGGAGGCTTCCTCACAGTTAAATAACTGGCCACTAGAGTCTAATTTCCAAGACACTCATGTCGGTCACCATTTATAATAGGAAATAGCTGCTGAATTATTCATTAGATTTATTATTTGAATAATCACACAATTTTGACTTTTTTTTTTACTTATTGCTTTCTGAAGTGTGCATTAACTAATTACTGTAAAATGTCTCCCTACTAATAAACTATAATACTATACTACATAACAGCCACTTTATTAGAACACAAAACTGAAATGAATGCAGTCAAGCTGCAACCAACAGTTTACACAGAGATAATTTTTTAAACTGATGTCAACATTTGTATAAATAACAATTACAAAGTCAGACATAAATAAATTAATACAACAAAAGCATAGTCTACACAGTGTGATCCACAAAACATTGGCTTTATTACTGGAAAAAAACTAATAACTGAAAAACTCATATAGTCCTCCATCCTTTGTGACAGAGTGAAAAATCAACAACCGTGTTGTCATGTTCACCTGGATGAGTTTGGGAATGACCTCAGTGCCGTTCTTGGCGCTCTGCGCAGCAGCAGCACTACTGACATACTTCTTCTCCAGGAAGAAGGTGACCAGCCAGGTAATGAAGGCCACTCTGGGTGCCAGGTACTGGTCCCTGGTGCAGAAGGTGCTCTCATTGTTCCGCGTCACTGGCACATACAAGGGTTTTGGTCTGTGGTGGGGGAGGTCTGATCGTGTAGAGTACAAAGAAAAAAAGGATGGGTAAATTTACCTCCAAAGAGAGCAAGAGAAAAAGAGAAGGCGATATTAGACATTAGCTTTAGAGTTTTTGTAGTTTATGTAATTAATTAGTGATTTGGTTCAGATGAATTGTTGGTGTTTTGAAGTAACCCAATGCTTAACAATACAGCCTTATCAAAGTAACATCAGATTAAATTGGGATTACAAAATGTAAGCATGTACAAGCTTTGATCATTTTAATTAACCTGCTATGATGCTCCTGTGTGGCCTTAAGCTTTGCTTGTGCAAGCACAAAAAATATTTTGTACACTAACTCAAAGTTTATGTACGATGGGCGTACCTTTGCAGAAAGAAAACATTTGTTTTGAATAGACTAAGCAAAAAGACAAATATATATTTTATAGTTAGCTTACCTAATAAAGGCTTATAGAGGTTGGTAAGTTTGGTAAAGGAGGGAAATAGATGTGGAAGATAGTACTTCTTGAACAGACTGAAGAGAAACCTGAAGCCAGAATCCTGATTCTCTTTGTTCTTCCATTCCAGGCTGGATGCCTGGCAGACAGACACCACAAAGGTAGACAAGGTCAGAAAACAAGTAGAGAACTTGGTTCCAGCATCACTCCGATGACAACAGTTCACTGACTGTAACACAAAAGCCTGAAGAATAGATTAACAGTATGTGGGTAGAAAGCTGACTTGTGTGAGGTTCATAATTTTAACAGGCTTGTTTCTATCAAAAATTTTAATTTAAAACTACGTAAACAAAATACAGCAAACAAAAACCACGCAGCGCAAATCCATAATAGTACAGAATCTGCCAGCGCTGCCAAAGACAATGTATAACATTTGAACCTGTTTTTTTTTAAACTATCATTGATATTGCTATTCACAGGAAGAAAAATATACTTTTCTTCTTCCCTGTCAAGAAGGATGCAAACAGAAGAATAAATCTTCCTAATCATGATCATGTCATCTGTCTATCGCTGGTGAATCACAGCATGACATGACACAATGTGCTAGTTAGACAGACGATGCTAACAGCAACTGATTTTGCATATTAACCCCAAAAAATGTTTGAGCAGTTGGTTTTATCAACAGTTTTCTCTTCTCACATGTTCTTATGACTGAAAATCTCTAGATTGGGATCTAAGACACAGAGGAGCGCGATCATGATGTAAAAAGTGTCCTGCAAAAGTGGGAGTGGTGTGTTTATAGCATACAGAGTTTGGCAGATGAGGCTCTATACCTATACATAATGACATTTATTTATTTTTTATTTTTTTGTGTACATTTGAACATATCCAAGACATGAATAAGTAGAAAGCAACATTAAACCCAGCAAAAAAATGAGTTATGAAAGAAGTCAGAATGCATAAAAGCTTGAAATTCTCCAGAGGATTGCATTCTGTATTTTTGGGGCTTATTTGCTCATTTTCCACACTTCTCACCAAGAAACTGGCTGAATAAACTCCTATGCAAGCTCATAATAAACGCTGCAGAAGCCTATTCATACAGAAAACACTACAAAATATCAGATCTGCAAAGCGTGTTTAATGCTTTAAATGTAAAACGATGAACCGTCCACATAAGTTTTCCTTACCTGGATGACCATGTACTTAAGCAGTGTTTCCAAGATGTAACAGGTCGGATCATCTGCAGCCTTTTCGCCAACCACAGCTGGAACCAGAGGAGTTATCTCTTCAGGCACCACCTTTGCTGCTCAAATCAAATGAAACAAACCCAAATTAAATGCAGGAAAATAATTTTTTCACAAAAACAGAAACCAACAATGCCATTATAGTTGTGATCATTGCACGGATGCATGTGTAGTCTTACGTAAGTGCCTAGCCTCACCATCAGGCGGGTTGGAGAAGGGATTGTAAATAATTGTGTCGAGAGTGCAGGGTCCTCTTGAGGAGGGAACAGCAGGGAATCCTGGCACTAGACAGGCAAAGATAAGGAACTGCTCCTCAGCGCAGTTTTCTCTTAGAGCCTGCAGCCACAGCAGGAAGAGACGGATCCCCTCACAGCGTATCTACACAGGAGACGGGTTGAAGCCATGGAAAAAAGAAAATTTAACTATCTAATTAGTAAACAAAAAAGCGCTTTACATGATCCTCCATATTGAAATTCACAATGGGGTTATGGAGCAACAAAACTCTTACTTTGAATGAATTTCCAGTGTGTAGAAGCTTTTTGAGAATAGAACCTGGAAGAAAGACAGGAACAAAACGAACTGAGCAACATGTGCAAACCAAGCATTAAAAACACACACACACACACACACACACACACACACACACACACACACACACACACACACACACACACACACACA
>JBAMHX010000022.1:6721795-6760618 GCA_037177515.1 Pseudomugil tenellus
ACACACACACACACACACACACACACACACACACACACACACACACACACACACACACACACACACACAACAGCACAACAAAGCAAAGACAAAAGAGCTCCAAAGTGTCATCTCCGCTGTGACAAATTGACCTTGATGGGTCATTTTGACAAACTACTGGGTGAAGTGGCAAGGCTTCAGATTTTCCTGATGAAAATTAACATGAGTTGGCAGCAACATGTATTCATGAAGGCAATCTGGTTCCACTGTAATCAGATGAGACACTGCTCTGATTGCAGGCCAGAGGGGGTTTCTGGGAGTGAGGACATACCACTGACAGCCTGTTCTTATGAGGACATCTGGACATTTTAACATGTTCTTCTAGTAAAAATCCAAAAAATGGGATTAGGGTTAAAAGTTTGGTTAAGTTGGGGTAAAAGGCAAGCTAAGAGGAGGTCCTTCACAGGGTGATCGGGCTAAGACATCCAACAGGTAGTAAAATAATTCATTTTACAAGCGCAGCAAAGCTGAGGTGAATTCATAAATGTGCCTGTCTGGTACTCTCATCTGAATGCTGGATGCACAAAGGCATCGAGAAATCCTTTCATACGTGTTGGTTTGGGGATAAAAGGATCTTAATAGTGTTTGTGAAATGTCTGCGACCTTGCAATCTTCAACATGAAAGGAAAAAAAACACACAAGTCCTTAATGTCATTCTAGCCACCACAAGGAATCTGTCACTAAGCACTGAAATTCTTTCAGTAATGGAACAAGATGGGAAATGTGGGGAAAAAAAGAAAGTTTTCATAGCCTAACTACATAGACAGCATTGCATCTTGACCAGTGACACATGAACTAAAGAGTGGAAATAAAAAATACTAAGCGAATGAAGGAGGGATGTCTACAAAGCAACTTGTGGTTATTTCTAGCTTAGTGACAGACAGAAATGGAGAATTTGCCTGGGCCATTCCCTCAGAGATGAGTCTTGATATTTGAAATTACAAGCCTGCAGGAAAGGACAAATCTGGAACGGCGATCTAGACCCGAACTGCTCAGCTGCAGACAACGGCAGCTATAATTGGGGTTATTGCTTCTTATGGCAGTTTTACTTTTTTGCACTGGACCAACATTATGAAAGCATAATTTAATTACTTATTTGCATTTCAAATTAAGCGCTCATTTGCATTTCCCATTTACAACCCCTTCTAAGACTAATTATTTTCTCTTCATTATAGAAGGCTTAGCCATGGCTGTGATGACATTCTTTTCCTCCTTAAAAGTGTCCCAGAGGTTAGACGGGCTTGAAGAATTGAGATAAATATATCATATAACTGCCTACATGTGTGACAAAGTAACACCAGTTTGTTAGCATTAGGACAAAGTATTTTATATTAAGAAAAAAAGTACATACCTATACTGTGAAACTGCCATCGGCTGTAGATTTTCTCTGGCAGAAGTTGTAGTATTTTCTGATGAAATGTAAAAAGGTATGATTAGATATATTAAAAGAATTTCTCAAAAAAAGCAGCAAATGAACGTCAAGATTATGCAGAAATTAAACACTTTTTCTTTCTCTGTTACGTTTTGTAATAAACCTTAACTGAGGAACTAAATATTAATGAACATTTTGGAGCAATAAAATCTTCTTAGGCAGCACATAATCAAAAAGTACTAGAGTTTGGTTTTAGATCTAAAACCAAAGTACTTTTTGGCTTTCTTGGTGAACAAAAATAAATAATAGATTTTGCAATCAGAAAATAAATTTGCAGTAACCCTTCAATGGCCTTCATGGTGCATTTTTTCAGCTCCTTGGACTTCAATTGTTACTGTAATGTTTAATTTAATTGGTTATTATGGTCATTAAAAATGAAGAGGCACTGATGACAAAGCAAGAAATTCTTTAATAACAGTGTGAGTTGAGATAAATAAGCACCTATCTTTGAACTGTTTAGCTTCTGTGGTTCACAGATCCATACAAGGTCATTTTTTTGGCTTTCAAAAAGGAAAGTCCACTAAACAATGAGTTGAAACCCCAGTGGCTACATCTATTTTCCCCATTTCTATGGTATCAAAAGAGAGAGAGAAACACTTAATAACATCTGACTTTGCTTTGGTGAGGCGGATCATTTAACCAAAGCATTATGTTATTTGGAATGCAGGGTCCTTGCTCTTTCTTTCCACTTTGCCTAACGTGTCTGTAAAAGCCTGTGACACAGAACAGCCCTCATCACCTCAGCAGTAACTACTTTATAACTTAATTAGTGCACCTTAACCTCTCTGCAGCCTATCATTATTCTTAAACACAGTGACTGGTTAACTGGGTCCATGTGAAGAGGCTGAAAAAAAAAAACAAAAGAAAAGGAAAAAAAAACAGGCTGAAGGTTAACGCGTGTGCATATGTGCACGCCTGGCTAGTTAATAGTCAGCTCACTGTGAGCAACTGATCCCCCAATAGCTCACTTCTCATCAAAGCCTAATCACTGACCCAATAAGACTTCATGATTGCAATGTAGAGGTCAAGCCTGTCTTTTACTGCTTTACGTATGCAGCTCTGACCCACTTGACCACACAACCAATCCTGGTTGGCATAATAAAAAGCTCATCTGCCCTGGAGAGTCAGAAACACAGCAAAGAAAAGGATACAAAGCATAATGGGAAAATGTGCTGCACCTACAAGGAATACAAAAACTAAATCATCAACAATTTTAAAGAAATGCACGCTTTTAAACAAGTTGAGAAGAGCAGATCTTTTAGAATGGTAGCAATGGCCCAATTGTATGCACTAAATGTTGTTATACGATTAAATGGTCTTGTTTTGTACTCTTTGTTGGCCCAGAAGTCATTTCACCTTTTAAATGTTTTAGTTTATCAACAACTTCCTGTCTCCATGATCGTCCTCCACCTTTAACTTTTTCCTTCTTGTCCTCTGAGTTTGAATCCCCATCATTATAAGTGACACTGAAAGGCCCACGATCTCTCTGATCCACAGACGTGATGATATGCGAGAACGGGCATGTGGCTACATGTTGGTATTGATCCCTCATGGGATTATTTCATCTCCGTACAGGCATTGTGCTGGCCTACTTCATTCCGTCTCTTTGGACCAGTAGAGACATAATGCTCGGCACTGACACAGCAGGGTAGCTTCCATAAGCCTTTCCCTGTGTCTACGTTTATGTGTGCGCGCATATACACACAATAACTTTGTCTTTCTTCTCACAGAGCACCAAGAAAGAAGAGTGGGAATGAGATGGGAAAGCTAACTCAGAAAAACTCCCCGCAGAGAGAGAATGGAGGCTGCAACAATGAGGAATTTACTGGCTGATATGAGACGAATGCAAAGTCTGTTGGGCAGGAGGTTGGAGGAGTTACTCTAATCTGCAGCCATACTCCAGCATAAAGATAGGGGCATTATTGTGGTACAACTGCAGCCTTAACACATTTACATGATCCGCACTTAGGTTTCCAGTGGCAGATCCCGAACATGACACAGAATATACTTCTCTCAGAGGTGGTCTACAAGGGCTTTTCGATGGCAGCAGTAGACATGCAATAAAATTTTTTTCGTCATTTACACAGTGTTAAGGATTTTAACGACATGGAGATGATTACTCTAAGGTCAGTGAAAACTCCCAAGTTACAAAAAGACCAGAGATAGTACACAAATCTACTAACATAAAGCTAAATTAGTCATGTAAATAAAAGTTGCAGGAAAAAAAAGTTAACTGAGTAGAGAAGGCATTTGCACACCTAAAAATACAGCAATACAACACACAGACATGTTTTTTTTCAAGTTAAATTAAAAGCACGGATTAAAGATACAGCAGAAAGGCAAAAACTGTGACTTCCACTTAACAGTTACCTAGAAAAATGCTCTGAAGAATAAGTAGTATTACAAAATGCTTTCATTCTCCCCTAAGGCCAGTGGGTGGCAGCAACCGAATGCAATTACTTTCTATATCCCAGCATGATGTTTCTAGAGTAGCTTTCCATTATTTTTCTTCTTTTCCCTCATCAGGTGTAATAAATTGAGATGGTAAAAGGGAGTTATTAACATACAAGAATCCACCAAAAGTTGACACAACAATTCTCTTTCAAATGATTAAAATGTCCAAGTATAAAATGTCTAGAATAGCTCAAGAACTTAGACCTGTGTACTTTAGACATAAGAAAACTTCCATTACCCTGGTCTGTGATTCTAAACACAAAGAATATTTTGTATAACACCAAGCAGAAAATAAAGTGCTTATGCCTGAAAGAGTTATACTTATCCGTTGCTTAATTATGCAATTTGTGACCATTTACACACAAGGTCCTGGGCCTGGCGTAATTATTATATTGTCACCTGATTGCAGCCACTTGAGATAATTGCAACCAATGTGCACAACTAATAATAGAGGTCACATTTTCTATTCATCTTCATACAAACAGCTGGAATAAGTGAACAGAAATTTTACATTTCCAGTATTTCCAAGGTGTGAATGGTACAATTTAAGCATTATTATTATACTGTGCCCAGTACCTCTGCAGTGATTTAACAGTACAGAAGTGCAAAGCTACCATTACCAACTCAAGCATAATTACTGATATTTGAGACTGCTGCAGTTACCTGAATTTAAAACAACACACACACCAAAACATCTGCATTGCTGAGGACACATTTTGGTGTTTCATCCAAATGAAAACTATGGATGTCAAAAACACAAAAATACTTAAGCTTTGCTGAAGATTCTGCCTCTTTATATGCTGAACTAGTGAAACCAGCAAGAAAATTCCATAAATTTAGATTTGCTAGTGTGTGGAGGTGGGGTGGTTACAGGGAGGGTGATCAGGGAAATTCAACGTGCTGAGTCAGGCCCAGATGACAGACACAAGGTCATGATAAGGCCATATCCTGGAGAGAAAGGGAATATGCACAGACTTTCCTCTGAATTTTGCTCTCCCACAATCTCAGTGGCACCATGATCAAGCCAGTCCCACACACTAAGAGGTCATCTGCAGTCCCGCAGAAGCATAAATTAGCTGAAGTCCCTTGAAGCCCAAGAAACTCAATCTGGTCTTGTGACAGCTAAAACAGCGTTTTAAAAAACAAAAAGTGGTCTAAAGTTTGCGGTGTTATCTGTGCTGCAGTACAACAACTTCACAGTACCTCACCTCACATTCTTAAACCTCTTTGGGCTGAAGCTGTACAGCAGCTAGAACCAACACTGGAACATCAGTGTCTGGAGCCCAATAACAAGAAAAGTTCACAAGAATGAATCCATCTTTAAATTACACGTTTGACACCAATTCACAGGTCAATTTGCACCATTTCTCATCTCATATATAAATTTATTGTGATATAAAATTTTCCAAACTGAAGTGTAACAAAAAATTACATAGAAATAAAAAAGCAACAAATATCCTGAAATATATCTCCCATTATGTTTAAAAAAAAGAATAGTGAGAGTACCTTAACTTCTCAATATTTATAAGAATTGCTTCACTAATCACTTAAGGACTAATCTGTTGGCCCTATATATCAGAAATATGTACTTTCTTATAAATTCTCTTAGAAAATCAGCTGAATATTAAGCATAAACTCTTTGCTTGTGGCTCTAAACATAGCTTTAATAATCTGAGGTCTGCACTTGGATTTTGGCATTTAGTGCATTAAAAAATAGATTGATTTAGGGTTTGGACTTTAGATTCTGAGTATTTGCAAAAGTGATTGTTCTTTTTCTCTTTTTAGACTCCAGCAATAATCCTTCACAATGTGACTGAACTTTCATAAACCTACAAGGTTTATGAAGATATAGATGCATTCCTGCACCACACTGTTGCTGTGTTTGTGACCAGAAAACCTCTATTCACTTTCAGCATTTACACACAACTACCCATTTTATTCTTTAACTGATAAATAATAATACAGTTGCAAATCTTTCTTTTATATTTGAAAACATAGATAATTGTTAAGGAGTTTCTTGTTTGCTAAATGATTCTGTACAATTATTTTGTGCATTACTTGGTCACATACTATATATGTCTTCTATGTAAAAACTGATGTCATAAACTCAAAATGAGATATTACTACTTTAATGCGTCAATGCAACACCCCATGTTCGAACAACCAAAGTTATAATAAAAGGAAGAAAACAATAAAATCCCAGTAATAGATAAATGGTAACAGATCTGAGGCAACTGGTAAAATGGATGTATAATATAGCAAAAAATAAAGTGCAGGGACAGTGATCTACACTGCATCTTCAACACTCATTCTTACAATGATCAGGCCTCTTATCTGCTAGTTATGGTGCAGCATCAACAGCTGCCATGGTAGATGCAGCTGTGGCAGCAGACAAAGAAATCCTGAAGGGATCGGTGATGGCTGACAGCAGGATGGGGGTGGAGTGTTCTAATAGTGCTCACGGCGAAGGACAAAAGATTACCCCCTCAAGATATCAGGGACCAGCATGGGAGTTCATATCCCCCCCGAATCCTGCCCCTTCTCCCCGGCAATCCACAGAAAAAAAAGGGGGTCACATAGCGCATCATGATAGAAAAGTAATCCCATATAGTTCATAGCAAACAGACAGTATTTATGACAGATAGTACTGAATGCTTCAACTGATAGGGAGCACCTATGGCTGGGTTTCTCATTTGCTTAATTAGATAAGGACATAACTATGGATTTCCAGGGATCTTCTGACAAAGAGTGGTTGGAGGGGGTAATGCTGAACAGTGTTATTGTTCTTCATCTGTCACAAAGCATTAAAGTGTGTCGCAAAGCACTGTGCTGCCAAATGGCTTTTTATCCATTTATGGGCCAGTCTATACAGTGGCCTGACGCGAGCTGGACAAAGGATGCGAGGGCTTACGCCTCGATTCCTGTCACTACAACTAATGGTACATATTTACATACATTTAAACTCAACATAAGCCATATATAACTGTGATTGTTGCCAAAAGCAAATTTGAAAAAATATCCTAAGTTTCACAATTTATTTCTCTCAAAATAGCAATTTAGGTCGTACTTTACAGCAGCTACCATGTTCCTGTGTTACATAACCTCTGGTACAACCTGATACATATTATTCATGAGTATCTGAGAGTACAAATCCAACCATTGATATCAAATTCATGAACACATATGATCTAACATGCCCAATTTAATATGGCATAGAGAGAAAGTTTACACACTGTACCAGAGCTCAAGGATCAAAGCAACTCTGTATCTGTCCTGTACACAGCACTCAAAGCAAGCTTATCTACTCAGTGCACGGGTAAAAGCACACGTTGTCACAGGCAGGGGCTAAAGGGGGACAAATGGGGGTTAAGCTGCTTTCACTATTAGTTCTTTCTGAAAAGATGACTCCATAAATATGGAGGAAAAATGAATCCAGGATTTATTCACAGGTCAGATGACTGAAGGTCTGGAGATGGAAAGGGTTGCCGTTATGGTGAGAAATTTAGAATTGTTGATGGAAATATAGTAAGTTGGGTCGGTTTTGTTTATTTTTGTAAAAACATGTTATGATGAAATGTTTTAATTTGATTAAAAACTTATTTCTCATCTCAAAAGAAAGAAAACAGCATGGCCTCAATTTCTACAATATAGAAAACAAAGCCTGGGAAAACTAGAACAAAACATACCACATAAGAAAAGAATAAGCAAACAACCTCCTACTGTGATCTGCTGCCACCTTGACAAACCTGCCCATAGCAAATGTAACTGGAGAGCTGATTGTTTGTATTGGAAACTTGAGCTGCCTTTGCAGTCAGGTGGGAAAACTAAAGGAGATTTTAACCTGCAGACCCAACATCCTTTACACAAAGAGGACATACCCTCTTGCATTTCCATACACACCTGAGTTCTGCATGCAAAACAAGAAATTTTCCAAAAGCAGTAAAATCCAGACAAATAATTATGAAAGGGGTCCCCACCCCCAACTGCCAGTTGCTTTTTCCAATCTCTTTCGATACAAAATAAGGAAGAGACCAGGATCAAAGCATAGTAACTGGACAACTATGATCTAAAACCAGAGTTCAGTTCTGGTATCAATCAGTAAACAGAGGCTTCAGCAGAGAAAATATCAAGCCAACTTACTTCAAAAATAAAGAGGATAGAGTCCAGCTCCTCCCTTTGAGATTTGATCCCTACAACACAAAGAAAACATGTTTAGTGCCTATGTTTTAAAAAAACAACCTGGAGCTATGTAACCTGGAGCTAATGTAACAGTAATACGGGACATCTCATGAAAAGTTATTCACAGAACTTGTGTTACCGTAACATCATACTCCCAATGAAAATTAATCCTCTACCCGAAAGCACAGGTGCTATTAGCACTCATGGGTATACAGGACATAACCATAAATTGATTGTCCGGTGTATTTATGCTCACTGATGTAAAAATTTAAGCAGACAGAATATAGTATTTACAGTAACAGGGGTTTTAGACAGCAAGGGCAGAGTTAATGTCAGAACTACCAACAAGCAGCTTTTCAATTACATAAAACAAAATTGTAAAAATTATAATTTGTACTCACCTTTTTGTTTTAAGTTGCTTTCCAGTGTAATGAGATTTTCATAGAAGATAAAATAAATCTGGGAGCAGTTGCTCTCAAAGAATGCCTTCAGTTCATTCTTGTCAATGATATCTGAGGAAAAAGGAAATTGTGTCAATCAATGGGCATGGGTATGACATTATATAAAGATGTGTTTATAATCATACAATATGTAAAGTTATGAACTAAAATATCCCACATAAAAAAGTAACCGTTTTTCAAACATAGATACTTCAACAGTTTCAACAATTTCAGCAACAAACATATCACTAAATATTACAACAAGCCCTTTGCCATCAGATGCGACAGCTAGGGGTATATCCCCAAACACCCCCAATCCTTCTATTCCGCAATCCTCGAATACACACAATTCAAAAATATAAAGATGTGCATGTTCAATCACAAAACTCCACCTGGTGTGGAAGCTTTAAACCAGCACGGCATCAGGACAGGATGCATCCATTTGAGGTTAATGAGAGAAATAGTTCCAGAGATATATCCTAAAATATGATTTTTCGTGAATAAAGTGCCACCTAGTGAGGAAACCATAAATCCCAAAATGCTGAAATTCGATGCAGGTTGTCCCCTTGAGGACTCAAACAGGTACACCAAATATCAAATTACAATTGTGAAAACTGTTAGAGTTATCAGTCACGCTCACACAAAGGATATCTGCCGCCGCTGGACGTGGCAGTTATAATGAAACCATTATATCCCTGACACTCCGCGTTCGGGGATGTAATTAGTTCATTTCAGAGGTAATTGTTAAAAATTGTTAAACAATATACAGTAATCAAATGTTTAATATGATAACAATGGGGAAATGTCTCAGATTTGTCAGCCAAAAAGTTTTTAGTTCATCCACACAAGAATGTTTGATGTTTGTCATCCATGTCATTTGAGAGGGATTTGTTGAATATAAGCAAGGCAATAGATCATACATATAGCCAATATATCCATTATATATGAATGAAGACTGCCTTAAGTAAAATAAATAAATAAATAAATAGCCAGATGACTTACTTTCCCTGCTAGGATGGGCCTGCTTTTAACAAGAAGAAATAGGTCAGGAGAATATCTGGCAAAATATCGGTAATTAAGGTTCACCTTCTGTTTCTATGCTCCCTCTAACACATGGCAAACTGGAAGAGTCCCAGAAACTGCCCAGCTCCTGGGGATTCCTGGAATGATTAACTGTGTGACAAAGACTCATTCCACTTATCTTCATACTGGAATTAAATCAGGGATAATGAGGACACATGAAGTAAAGTGAATTGCTAAAAAAGTTAAAAAAAAAATTAACCTTGATGAAAAAACATTTTGCAAGGCTTCATGAGGTAATGTCAGTTTACAAGGTATCTGATAGAGCAGACTTAACTTTTCAATGACAACATATCAGTGCATGCTTTACTAACAAACAGCCCGTCGCTGTCCATTACTGTTCTTGTGAGTTAAAGTTTACACATACTCACAAAATGATGACCCTTGCAAGCATCTCCTAGTTAACAGCCCATAGATTACCTACATCTATCTAGCTAACCTATGATTACACCACTACAAAAGCCATCACAGGAACAGAAGAAGAAGAACTCAATAAAAACAATGCTTTTTATTTGTCATGGTGAGGCACCTCTTTGTCCTAATTCAAAATACCAGAGATTAACGTATGTCGACATGGTAGCAACCAAAAATTATATCGTTAACCTGAGAACTGTTTGGCTGAAACAATTCACTGTTTTGGTAAACACTTCTGTTAAAAAGTTAAAAAAAGCATTTAAGACACTAATTTCCTAAACAAGGCAACAGGTAGGGAGAAGCTATTTGGTAATTTATTCTATTTTCTTTTAAGTTCAGAGTAGTAAGCATTACATAAAAAGTTCTTTAGATGCATAGATTAATACATTTAAGACCAATTTTGCTATAAAGTATATAATACCAAATAGTTATAATTCCATTTTAATCCTAATCAAAATAATTAAGATATCTTTAAAAGAAAATGTAATTCAATTGAAGAATCAGCTCAGTTACATAAAAATAATTAAAATATCCAATTATTAAAACTTACCCTAAAAGACAAAAATAATTTATTTAATAATTCTAAACACCTAAAAACAGTGTCATAGCTGTAGATCAAACACATTTGGATCATTCAATCTAGATAGGATGAATAAACAGGTAGATATGTAAATTAGTATTACCTAACCCTTCACTACCTGCCTTTAACTCTGCCTCTCTACAGGTAAGTCTAGTCACCCTAAATCACAAGTTGTCCTGCTTTAAAGGAAGGCACATTGTGCCACATTACCCAACTATGCATGTTGATCAAGCGGGAAAGGAAAACCCCAGGCTGTATTTGTGAATCAGGAAGCACAGAAACAGAGAAGGTTCTTACTAGGTCAAGTGTTAGTTGTTAAAACTAGCTGACGAGCTTTAAAGGCTCTAACAACACAAGTTTATTTATTTATAAGTAAGTTTATATCATTATTTTTATCCTTTTGCTGACTGCCTACATCAGTTCAGCCCTAGTTACTGTCTCTCTTTCCTATAACATCAATTATATTAGCAAAAGCTATGCAAAGGGTAGGAAATGGTACAGACGTCTAGCCGTTTATGTCTAAAGTGTTGAAAAGATTAAAGTAATTTCTGGATTATAAGATTTTGATCAGTAAATGTGAATTGGCTAAAAGTAAACCTATGCAATTACATATGTAATATTTAAATCATATATTTTTAGCTTTGCCGAGTTACCAGATATTATTTGAGGGCACCACTGAGACACAAATAACTCCTTATATCCTGTCTGAAAATATCTATAAGTCACAGATCATGTAAAAAAAAAAAAAAAAAAAAGTCAGTTAAGTCCACATTTCCACCATACGAATAGACTCAAGACCTGGTGCTACCTTGGAAGGGTCAGTGGAGAAAATGTCATTTAACTTTGTAAATATATGTATGATATTGTGACAGTTCTGCAATGCTGATCACATTTACATGAAAATACTTCCATTATACTATTTAACTGTCAACTGTAACACAGTGTGGCTCAGCTACAACACAGTTGCGAATGTTGAAGTCAGTTTAGGATAATAAATTAAATTACATCTGTCTTGCTTAGAACTTGGTGTCCAGTACAAGAAACGTTATGCAAAGAAAAATTATGTAATAATTTTAACCAAATTAGTTCAAAATGAATATTTGAAATAATTTATTCTTTTTTTTTGGAAGGTAGTCTACCCATATAAAAATAACATCTGTTTTCATAGATGCTACTTTTTACTTATACTTAAGCGCTTACACCATCAACTCCAACATGGAAACCAGACACAAGACTATGGCAACAGTTTGCTGTCCATGCTACTTGTAGCTAAAGACAAACATTAAAATCCATTAATAAGAGTTTTTGAAGAAGGGTTCAGATAATTTAGCCTCTAAGAGTCATGATACGCAATAGAAGATGTGGTTTTATCCACCTATCTGCCCCTAGTTTGAGCTTGCAATTTATTTTGCTGAGAGAATGAAAGTGAGCCCATACCCAAGAGATTCTTCACTCACTGGCCTTCACTGACTTCTCAGGTAACAGCATGTGGACAGAAAGGGACAGAACCTGTTTTCTGGGCCCTGGGGATGACACTATATCCTTTGCACCAAACAAGGTAACCGTGTCTCATAAATGACACCTCTTCCTCTGCAAACCTTTAGTCTAAAATATGAAAAAGCTTGTGTAAGTAGTTGCAGGGAGCTGGATCACAGAGGGCTGTTTCTGAAAATACTGAAAGTTCCTTTTGCTTAGAGCCCTCAGTTACAAAAAGCATATTTAATGCTTTTTTATTCATTAAATCTGTAGAATTAAAGACTTCATAAGTCTGTTACAAAGCAATCACATGTAGTCAAGGATCACATTTGTACTGTTGTTCCTCATAGCTTTATTACAGACATAGGCTTGACAATCAGATACTGTTCCAATATGCATGTCTAAGATTTGTAATTGTAACAAGAGTATACCTTATGTCATTAACAGAATCGAAATTGTATCGGTTATGTTTCATAATATCATATGAAACAAGCTGTCAGACAAATGTCACTCTCCACTATTCAGATCCTAAAACATGCAGCACAAAGTAAATCTTAAAAACCTAATACAAGAAAATGTAATGTTGGTTCAACAAGCCCCTATTTTCAATTAAGAATATTATTTGATGTCACGTGTAAAGGCATATAAAGAATAAAATCTGCCTAGAATCAATAATTTAACCCTTTGCGAAGAAAAACCCAACCTTTTTAAGATGAAAAGGGAGCCCTGCTCAACATCAAAGTGGCCTTTCTCATTTAGTGCATTTCTGTTACTATAAAAAGCAAAAAGGCAAGTATTGATTAAGTCAGCTGATCAAATAATCTCTGGAATATTGCAGACGGTGACAAATAAATGACTCCAAGACCTATAATCTTTAGTAGCGTACATGCCAAAAACGGCAGCTGAGGCAAGTTTGGGTTTGATGACACAGTTTTCCATTGTGATATATTTCCTGTTAACTGCCAGGGGAGGAGAGTGGTATCAGAAGACCAGCTGGAAAATTATAATGTTGAACCAAAGTTGACGTTCATTTGTGAAGGCAGACAATTACAGTCTTGTTTTTGTTTTAAGAAAGTTAATACTATCGGTTACATTTCTTTCAGAAAATAAATAAAAAATATCAGTGTTTTCCTTTGTCTAGCTGTAAAAACAGTATTTTCCTTCCATATTTTGGGTTATTGCGATCATCTAAATCACATTGCTGATCTTTCCTTTGTTTCACGATGACCTCTAAAGAAAAAAAAATGAAGGGGAGTTGAACACTGCACTATAGAATCAAGTCATTCCTTTACCTCACAACAACTTCACATGAAGTATTAAAAAAACAAAAACAAAACAAAAGGACACCATCAATCTTGCGAGTTACGTAAAATAATTTCCAGCTTTAGCTGAATAATTAATGTGCCCGTGGGATTTATAGTGAATTGATTTTTAACTCAGTTTGCCCAGTAAGCACTAAAAGTGAGCACTCACAGCAGTACGTCTACTGTGCTTGTTAGCCAAGTAGGTTAAGGTCATCCAGTCAGCTGAAGCCTCTGGTACATTTACACGATCATCATGCCCATGACCCCCTGTTCAAATCTAATCAGCATAAAACTAATAAAATAACTCAAAATGAATGTTCAAAGGTTGTCTCAAAATATATTTAACTCTCTAGGCAACATCCAATACATACTGTTAATGCCACTTGAAGCTGAATCATTAATATGCCATGTCGCACAAAAAAAGCAGTCTAATCAAGCCTTTTGATCAGACAGATTAATTTGCATTAGGCTTAGGGTATCTAACCCTGCAGGTGCACTATATTCTTGCCAGAAAAGAGATGAGAGAGAAAACACTGTTGCATTTCTTTGGCTGTCTCTTCAGAAAAGCACAGAGGTCTCTTTAAGAGCCTCAATAGATTTGGTGTAGCGGCTCTTGTGGAAGCTGACAGATGCACCATTGATAGCACTTCTCTTCTTGAATGGTTACCTTAAAACAAAGACCAAAAACAAACACTTCTTTGACAGTAGAAAAACAATTTCCACTCTGGTCCAAGATTATGTAAAAGTCGTCTACAGAGCAATTTGCAGTATTTAGACGGGAGTATCTTCTGCTGATGGCATTTTGTAGTCAACGAGAGTCCAAAAAGCACAGCTTTGTCTCTGAGAGTATCCTGGAAACACATAAAATAATCTAATATAAGATTTGTTGAATGGAGACATTGGATCTATTCGTAACCATCACCAGAACTCCAACCCCTTTTTTAAATTAAACATTTTGCTGAATAAACTTTTTACTACGATATTTTGAGATATATAAAGATTGCTCTTCAAAGTTGGTCCCAAGAAAAAAAACTATTTTGTTGTTCGAGGAAATCATCTAATAATTACTGCAGTTAATGTGAAACAAGCTGCAAGCGTCACAACACGGTTATTTTTTAGCCTCCTGTAGGTTCTCTTCTCTTCTCCTTTGCACGATAGCAGCACCAAGTTTTACTAGCAGATGGTATGATTAACTAAGATGACTCAGAGGTTATAGTATCTGCAACATGTTGAAAACTGCTTTGAATAAACAAGTTGTCAAAAATTCACGCAGAACAAGTTGGAGATGACAACTCCTGTAACTTGCTGGAACTGCAAACACCTAATCTAAATTTTACATGAAATAACAAAAATCATTTGAAGCCTTAAAATTCCACACAAGAGTGAAACTGTGAGATGAAGAAAAAACAGATATCAGCACTAAAAATGCTTTGAGACTCATGCAAGTTGATAATTGACAGTAGAGAAACAAAGTTAATCATAAAATACCTGCTGACGAAGGTGACTCTGTCACATGATGCAATAAGCAGCAGCAGTGAGTACGATGCCCAGCTTAGGCCTTGATCACACACAGCTGCCACTAATGCTTTCAATTGTTCTCTAAGCAGTGCAAGTCTGGAGTTTCCTTAACTAGAAAATTCTTTTATAAATTGCTAGTTATCAGAAATTTGACAAATCATGTGATGGATTTGTTGTAATCGCACTAGACTGAACCTCCTGCACTGCAGGCTCAAATGTCTCTTAAAGTGCCTTCAAATTACCTTCTTTTTTTAACTAATGCAAAAAGAAAAAAAAAACCTTTGGGTGAGCTTATTAGGGGAGTTTTTTTATTTTTATTTTTTTTTTACAACCAACTTATCTGCTTCTGTCTTTCAGCACTTACAATACATCCAAGTTATCCATAACAGCTTTCCAGCTACCGACTTGTACTATGAAGGACTGGAAATGTTCTCCTACATCTGAAGAGCAATGTTCCTAAACTTAATAGCCCCCTGACTTGAAAGACACCGAATGGTCATAAAATATTCCTGTAAATCTTTCTTAGATTTGGAAGGCATAATAACACAGCATCAGATTGGCAGCAAGCTGGTTGCAGAATCCGCAAACTTGTTGTTTTTGAGGTAAAAATATGTTCAACACGAGGTGCTGAATCAATAGATCTAAAAGTGCGTAATAAAGATAACAAACGAATGGCTGACATCATTTGTATGACAATCACTAATTGCAATCTCATAGTTGTGAGTAACTCTAATCCTATTTTTTTAATATTATTGCAGCTATACAGAGTATACAATGAAGATAAACAGCACAGGCATACCAAACATATTAATTACCTCATTAGCTTTAAGACACTATAAATGCCCATTATCAGCAGTCGAATCTTTGTCTTTGAATAAAGTAATATTTTTTGTAACTACAAGCAAGAAAAAGGTCAATTAAAAGATTTGTTACCGGCTGCACTTACATTTTGCTCAAAATAGATGATGTATATTTCAAAATATGGTGTAAGCTATGGACTGGCCTCAGCATCACCAATTTTCTGCAACAGTATAAATAAAGATTTAGCTTTAATGAGAAACTATTTGTCTTTGAAGTTCTTACCCAGATCTCTGTTATCTTAAAATCTGCTGTTCCCATGTGAACATTGGCTGTTGACCCGAAAGTTCAAAACAAACAAGTGAGAGCCAATGAGGTTTCAGTTTGGGTGACACTAGGTATCATCTGGGCAATGTTTTAAATAAAATGATTAACATGCCATCAAGCTAAAGCTACAGAGCAAAGCAGGTCAACATCTCATAACGGCCTTTAATTTGTGATTTTTCTTAAAACAGCTTTATATATTTACTTATAGATTAATCCATCATACAGATTAATGAGCAAATTAAACTTAACACGTAAAGCCTCTGAACATGGTTTATTGTTTAGAATTATTATCAGTGTCTGTATCCTCATATTATCTGTGATTCCAGATTCAGTGTAAATTCACATTTTAACAAACAAACATGTAATGATGATTAAATCGGCTTCTCACTCCACTTAGTGCTTGTAATTTCATTACAAAGCTTCTGTGCCAGACCTTGCATGGATGTAAGGTCTGGCACAGACACTTTCAGTCAATGTCTGGCTGTGTGTAACAGATTGAGCACTATGAGACTGTGCAGAGCGCAGTGTGAAAAGTCATGGCAGAGCAGGCAAACCTAACCTCCTCCCAGTTTGAGTCCACACTTAAAGAGTGGCTTATTTTAGCAGCACACATAAGAGCTGGGAACTTCCCTTAACCTGTAGAGGGACAGTTTTTTTTTTTTTTTTTTTTTTTTTTTAATGTAGGGGTAGCATAAACTTTCCTTTAATTAAAAGATCAATTAAATGATCTGAAAAGAAGCAAACCTTCCTTATTCTCTTGTTCCCATTCAACAGAGCAAGACATGACAAGTCCCAGTACACTGCAGGGCAAAGCCAAATGTATTGTCTTTGCTTTCTTTATTGTAGTCAAGAACTATTCAAACCAAATTCTCTTAATTTCTTTTTCTCTTAATTCATCAGTTAAAACTTCTCATAACTGAGTAGCATCCTGTACGACAGTAGGCCACAGCTAAGTGTTTATTTGTTTATTCTTTGGTTTTAGATTATCTGAAGATTAGTCGAAGCTTCAGCACTTAAACAGGCAACATAGAAATCTGGATCCGGTTGGAGATCAAACCATAACAACATATGTTGCTACAGTAAACGACAACTCTCGCTTTAGGGATGGATATTATAAAAACAGGAAAGGTAAACAGTGGAAGTAGACAAACTGGTTTTTCGCTGGGAGCTGGATAATAACCACACGGAGCGAGCAGCGGTAATGTTTTGCTCTCTTTACCTCTCTATTAACCAACCAAGAAGCAAAATAAGTTAATAAGCTATTTATTTAATAACATGATTTGTGTAATATTTGAGATTTGGGTTTCTCAGAAGATGTCAAAAAGATCATGAAATAAAAAAGGAAAAAACAAGGTCAGAAAGACAAAGGTTCTGGCAAGAATTTAATACATCCAACACATTACTGAGGATTATTTTACTATGACACTCAAGACAAAAGCCACAACGTAAGAAATTAGAAACACGTATTTATATTATGAAAACTTAAAACGTTCCACTTTCATTTGTTATAAATGCTCAGAACAGTGCAGAGTCCTGACGATAATGCTTAATGCCTTTCTGCATCTGTTAACTTACATGCCATGTTATTGATCAGACATACTAATAACACTCTAGTATGAACACTCTCCTAAAAAATGTCAGTAAAAGCCTCGTGGGCATTATTAGATGGGGTGATCCAACAGCAGTAGCAGTCATAATGTGACTTGACTAGTTTCTATGCTCTTCCATGCCTAAATTTGCTATTCTAATGAGCGAGGGTTTGTGGCACAGGACTCCTTTGTGCTGGTAAAGGCTTATCTTAACAATACCACCAGTTTGAAAACCATACATTAACACTGGGAGCAGAGAGGAGGTGATCTTTGTAGCAGAGCTAATTTCCCATCTCACCTTTACACCTGTCGCTCTTTGTCTAACTACTTCACTAAACATTACTTTGCATGGATTTCTTTTAAAGAACCCTTAAAAGATTAAATAAGTGGTACAAGACTTGTATTAAGGTATACAGAAAAAAAAAAACATGTAGTCTGTTATGTGCCAACAGCAACACATGCAAGTCGTAGATCTTATTTGTTGTAAAGGTCTTATTGTGCCTGTTTCACCACATAAAGTTAATCTTTTTACAATTTTTTTTCTTTTCAAACTTTTAAGGTTATGAAAGAGATAAATGTCTCACTTGGTCCCTTTAACATTACTGTGCATTTATTTGACAGACCCCTACCAGCTAATTTGGAATCCATCTTTTATCCAATAATATACTTGTACTCTCCAGCAAGTTAAAGTCAGTGCAATCTTGACCTGTCTTGTGACTTGCTCTGTTCTTCTTTGATAAACCAGCTATGGAGAGCATTTAAAACGGCTAGTATTGATAACCAGTTGCTAGTGTATGTGCGGTACATAAAGTGGAACTCGGCAATAAGATGACCTTTGCCTTGAAAGTACAGTTTCTCCACCTCAGGATGCTGCTGGGCAACGATGGCTCCAGTAATGTGCATAATAAACGTAACTGTGCCCAAACAAGGTATCGGAAACGCAGTTTTAAAGTTCGATAGGCACATTGTGTTAATTTACACATTTCTTTAGGCTATAGAGGTGTTGACAAGTTAGAAAAGAAATACCACCATAATAAAAAATATTCTGTGTAATGACAGTTTGAACTCTTTTACTGTGTTCATTGAGATTTCCTCTACGTAAACCAACGCTTTTAACTGACCCAGACAACCGTCGGATCCCACGATGGAGGAAAGTAAGATACATAACTTTATATTTCTTCTAATAAAAATTCCTACAGGCTAAAGCTTTCCTCTACGAAAAATGAACATAAAAAAACCCTTCTGGCTGCAAAGTTAAACAGCTACATCCACAAACACACCTGGTTGTTATCACTAGCAACATTTCCAAAGCATGCCGTGTTGTGTTCACACAGTTCAGAAACAGACTCCAGCTGAGTAGGTTTAACCAGCTGTAGATGGCCCAAATGAACAACAGCTGCTTGGGACACAACTTTTTCTGTAAAGTTCATAAACGTGATGAATCTTTTGGTCAATTGGGTAAAAGTTCTTGCAACAGAGCACAACGAGCTGGAGACTGCCATCTTCTGGAGTTACGACTAGTCTGCTGCTGACTTTGTACACTGAACCCCCCCTCAAGCTGTGGGAGTAAGTCTAAAAACAAGTAAATAAATTCCACATGGACCCTTATTCATATCAATGGAGGACTTTCCACACTCACACCTGTACTTAAACTGCCGTCTGCAGTGCTGTTTTGTAAGAAATGGGGCACTGACACGCATCAGCGAATTCAAAGCAAGTTGGGTTTAAAAATGAGGATGACTTTGGACGAGTAAGATTCAGAGGAAAAGCCCTTTGTGCCACCAGTGGGAGCAGCAGTGAGTGATCAGGTGGTTTTGCTGGGCTCCTGTAATTAACAACCTCAGCCAAGTCCAACCAGGCATGACCAGCAAATTAACATGCAGCAGCTTTCACACTCTGTCCCAAAGATCTGCTCAGTGAGCAGAAAACCAATACAGGGCCACTCTAAAAAAAAAACCCAGACCACAGATTGTCCTTTCAACAACAATACCACTGACACTACAACATGATTCCAAAAGCTTGTCTAACAAACTTCTGGACAGGATGACGAGGTTGTAAACACAATAAGACAAATATTTATTGTCTTGTCTTGGTGATCTTGGACAGAGAGGACGGAGGAATAGTAGGTTTCCCGGCCACCAAAGGCTCTTTTTGTGCAGAAATTATTGCAGTATTTCAAATCTCAAGACATTTGCTTCATGTAAAGATTAACAGCTTAAAATCAAACTGTTCATCAACTGCTGAACTTTTCTGCTGAATAAGAATATAACTGCATTATTCCTAAAGGAAAAAAAGATGTTTTTTTAATTGAAATCATGAAAAGTGTAATTTTTTCCAATAAAAAAAAACAAAAACACACACAGTTGTAGTTTTATCCTGAGCCAGGTCTCTGTCCTACCCTTCACAACACCCTCTCATCAATGCTTCCTGTCCACACAGGAACCAGGAGGCCAAGAGGAAATTCTTCCTCAGATGGAACCACTGCAAAATGTGGGAGTTGAAGAGACACTAACACGTAGGACACGAGTATCAGCTGCTGGACAAACAGACAAGCCTTATCTTAAGCAGCACGAGGGAAAGAAAAACGCAAGATGGCACGCGGAGCTCAGTGCTGACCTCCACCTTGCTCAAACTGGTCTTGACAGTGATTGTAAACTTTGATAGCAAAGATCTCAAAGCAATACATCTTAATAATGATCAAGTTTGCACATGAACTGCTTGTCACCGTGCAAGAAATCAGTAAAACACAGAACATGCCAACATCCCAATCAAGCATTCATCGAACAAACAGCTCAAACTTCCAATGTTTCGAACAAGCCATAACCACTTTCTCCTCCTCATGAAAAAATTACGTCTTTACTTAGAGTAGTTACTTAGGGTAGATTGCCATTTTATTCCCAATATATGATTAAATCTAACAGAATATAGCATCTTAATCTGACCACACTGACAATATTTAAGCTTAAATTAAGCTGTTTACACACTTTTTTCTTTTGTTTGTTACTTTTTTAAAACATGTGTATGTGTTGATGTGTATACACGTTAAACTAGATACACTTTCTTACATGTTTTTTTTTTTTTTTTTTTTTTGGCTTTTACTATAAATCCACCACACTTCTTGAACTCTAGCAATTCTCTGTTGGCATTGTTTCTCTCCACACTTTTACTTTTCCACAACGCTCACTGACCCCAATCTGTGATAAACTGGTTATAACACAAGCGCTCAGTGCAGTAAGGTATAATTCCCCAATATAATGGATGATGAATCTCTCTGCCATGGGGTGCAATGAAGATGTTTTGATGTGAATGAAATGTCAATTAATCTTTGCAATATAGTCCAGGATTACACGCCTTTGTTGCTGAGATTGTATTTGTTTGATTGTAATGTTCAACTTGCCCTGCTGCTGTAAATATGGAGCTATGGTGAAAAGTATCACAAAGAGTTGCGCACAAGTGAAGTTGAACATGACATTCAGTCTTCCCAGTTGTGTTTACATGTAGACACCACAGCTAGAGAACATAATACCATATCTAACTGCACTATATTATAAAACCACAGGCCTTTTTTCCCCTCTGGTCAAGCAAAATCAATAAAGAGAATGAAACTGATTAAGGTTACTATGCCATTTCACATTTCTAAATATTCAAGGTTTGTATTTTTTTTAAAGTTCATTCCCATTGTCACATACCCTTCATTTATGGCACAAAAAGGCCTAAAAAAATATCATGAATTATAATTACAAAAGTATGTCATCTTAATATAAGTACTTATTGCAAAGGTTCACCAACACCCATTTCATTTTTAATGTTTAATTTGCATGTCACATGCCTACCTTTTGGGAAAGTGTGATCTCCTTTTAATAGTATTTTTGTAAACTAATAAAAAAAAATTCATAGCAGTAGTTTAAAAAGAAAATGATGACAAAAAAGTGCACAAACACAACACAAATTGCTCGTTGGATTATCACTGTGCAAGGCATTGTCGAGATAATAACCAGTTTAACTACACTCATAAAATGTACATTTCCTTGTCCGCTGGAAGAGAAAAAGGAATACACAAAATGCAAATATTACATATTTAATAATAATAATTATAATAAACAAATGCATACTTCAAGAAAGAAACTCACTTGGCTTTACACCTCAACCAATGAAGCTAGAGAGCTCGACAAAGCCTGAAGTATATGAAAAAGGTTTTGTTTTGACTTATTACTAAATCAAACTAAGTTTTAAAACAGCCACGCTGACACAGGAGTCAGGACTAAGTGACAGCAAAGGTTGTGGTGGACAACTGCCTTGCAAGCACAGATAAGTATCAGCATCAGTTAGCAATATTGGCTTGCTAGTTAGCAGACATGGAGCTAACTGGCATCAGTTAGCATCCATACCTCACAGTGTGACTTGTTTAATAACACTGATACAATGAAATAACATTAATAATAATGAACACAAGCAATGGGATGCAAACACTTCAGAGAACACCGGGTATCGTTATTGCCACAAGGAGAGTGTATGTTACCTGTCAAATGGCTTAAATGATTAAATGCACCGACAGACAGCCAGCTAACCTGACGCCTTGTGTGACGTTAGCTGTAGGCTGATGCCAGCTAGCTAGCTCGACAAGCTAAGTCTCGACGCTGCAGCATCCAAAGCCCGGTGACATTTCACTCACCTATCAGTGCTCGGAGGTGTTTGAGCCGAGTCAGAACATCCTTCTTTGGGTCCAGAACTTTCTGTGTAGATTTCTTGACATCTCCATGTCCCCTTCGAGTGAACATTCCGCTATAAAATGCAACCGTGGAACCAGAGATCACCTGTGTTTCACCATACACCGAACCTCCAGAGTGACTGTCACTTTCCTCACCACCACTCTATGCTTGCTCGGTAAACATTGGCCCGACCGCCGCTGCTGGGTCCTGTTTTTTTCTTTTTTTCCTTTAAAGGTGGGTGTGTAAATACGGAAGCACTGCCTCACAGTAAGGAGTGGTTAACAACAGAGTACGCTTTTTTTGTGCACTACAGTTGCACCTTGCACTTTTATTAGCGTTTGTGTCCATGGTTAAAATGAAGTGTTTGTATTTTGTATGTGAAAGCCAAACTACTGAATCATCCAGCTTGAGCAACGTCTCGTGTGTGCTTAATACCTTAAAGGTCCCATGTAACTTTTTTTTGTTTTTTATTAATTAAGTTATTTATCAAAAATTGTTTAAAATTGATGCCCTGAGACTGTTGTTAAGTGCCGCTATAGGCTACAAATAAAGCTTAATTTAATTGAATTTAACAACAACAAAAGATAAACTGGCTTTTAAAGCGGTTCTTAAGTTATTAATATTCTCACTAAACTTTCATTACTATTACCCACAAATGATGACAAACGGGAAAGGCACGTTTGCTGACAGCATTTTAATAATATAACATTTTTTAGTCTTTTTTTGTCACAGCTCACAAGTGCCCCCTGGTGTAAATATCTATTTGATACACCGATACTAACCATTTATTGAGATCAATGCAGTTTATTTATTGATCATCAATAATTGGGATAAGTTATATGAAAGCAGACGTTTTGGCCTTTTGTTAGTGTGAAACATTCAGGTGTGTGTTAGCACAATGCCAAGGAGGAAAGACATCAGCAGTGATCTTAGAGAATACTTTGTTGCTGTAATTCAACCTGACAAAAGTTATAATGTTTATTCCAAACATTTCGGGGTATAAAAAAAGTAAAAAAAAAAAAAAACAAGTAGAAAAAATTTAAGTTGCTTGCATGTTATGTTGTAAAGTTAATAAAATACTCTATATCTGCCTCAGTGTCAGGCACAGTGGTGGGGGTTTGGGGATTTGTGTTGTTTTGTAGCCATAAGACATATAAACCTTGGAATTAGCAATTTTGTTCTGCATACTAAAGAATTTGTGTAAAATGTGAGGTCCAACATGTAAAGTTTGGCTGAAATTGGGGCATGTCACTGAGAAATGAGTCCAGTCTTAACAGTAATAAAATGGCTTGAAAAACAAAGATTTAAAATGTTACAATGGTTCAGTCAAAGTTGTATTTCAACCTGACTGAAATGCTGTGGTTCAACTTAACACGAGCTGCCCGTGAATGAATGCTGAAAATATAAAAGAACCGAGTTAACATTGTAAAAAAGAGTTTTAATAAACTTAGTTTATCATAAATTACTATTGTTAATCTAAGTTTATACCGTATTTATCTCATGTTTAATTGTGTTTATTATCAAACTGTTTACTCTAGATATGCACGTTCTCAGTCTATTTAAATGCAGCAGAACGGCATGAAAGTTTTTCATTAGGCTTAGAGGAAAAAACAGTGACAATGCAGAAGAATAATAAGAACATGTGTTAATAGTTACCTGTAACTGTTTTGCATCCTATTTAACAGCCAATCCCAGCAGCCAACGGGCGAGAGGTGGGGTATACCCTGGACAGGTCGCCAGTCTATCACAGGGCCACACATATAGACAAACAACCACACAAACACACACTCACACCTAAGGTCAATTTAGAGTGTCCAACCAGCTTATGCACATGGTTCTTTAAAAAAATAATCGAAAAAGTGTGCTGGACTAAATGAAGAATTTGCAATATTGTTCAAAGTGGCAAGTGATCAAAATATCCAGTACTGTGGAAGACATTTAGTATTGTTCTGTTTCTCATCTGTCAGTTTCAAATAACTGTAGCCTTAACATCTCACATGATGGAAAGTCCACCAAAGTAAACGGGTAAAGGTCTTTCAGGACCCACTGCTGCTTGCTTTATCATCCTGGGTTTGTGGTTAAAGATATCATTATTCTGCTTCAGCAAGCCCCTTTCTCATCTGACAAGGTGGATGCCTCTACGGTTGCCTGGATTACTGACCACTTTACCAGATTTATAGACTGCAGATTGTGAGCCTAAAGAGTTGTGTTTCTGAGAAGGTGCAGAGCAGCACATGAGCATAGGGTACTGCACTCTCACTGCTTTTCTTTCACACTTCAAGTGCAACTCAATGTCCTGCCATCTTCAGAAGTACTCAGATAGTTCTCACCTCACTCTGATGATGATCAACCAGGACCAAACACCGTTTTCATCCTGGGAGAGGAGGTGCAGGTAGAGGACAACCTATCCTGCATGTTCACCAGATTGCACCAGCAATACAACACTCAGGCAGTCCTCACGAAATGACAGAGTAGACTATATATTTTTTTTACTTTGGCTTACTACTGTCTGCCTTTATATGAAGGTACACCAACAACAACCTAAACAAACTGAATAACTGCAGGCAGTTGCTGAAGCTGATTCTTCACTGAATGTTGTTGCTAAAAAAGGTCCACACTAAATATGTTTTACATACGTGTGTTTATTTGAAAGTTTCTCTAGTGCTGCTGCAATAGAACATCACAGGATCTCCTTCTTACCCAAAACAATAACTCAGTGTCCTAATTACTCATGACTAATAACTATTATTGATTTTCTATGCTGGAAAATAATCTAATTTTTGTGATTATTTAGCCATCATCATAATTAACTAAACCTATGAAAGTGAGCTAGAGCTGGTGTAATGTATTTTATACAGCAGCAGTTTTAATGATCTTTAATCAAACATGGGCAGAGTCACTGTAAAATGCATAAAAAGGTACAATAGTCCATTAGGGAATAGCTGACAGCATGGATCAAAGTTTCCACATTCTTGAAAATGAATTGTCTCAGATTAGCTTAATCAGTACAGAAAGCTGAGGAACTTTTTTAAAATCCAAATTATGGGACTAAAAAACAGATTTTTCACTATATCCTGTGTATTTTCACATGAGAGACCAAATATTTTGTTAACTGACTGGTTAAGACTAAACATAACTGATTTTCAATGACAAGGCCCTGGTACTACAGTACATGGTACCTTGAAGACAAGCTTAGCCCAATCAAATCTGATAAGAACTTTTAATCCACACAGACTCAGCAGCAAGACCCCCCTAAAAGTCAAAGATTTCACCTCTCCATTTTCCTTCCTTGTGTATTTAATTAGAAGCTGAGAGATGAATGTTTTAGTAGCAGTTTTCATTTTTCAATGATTTTGGGTGACTTTAAATACATCCATTTAAGCCACTAATTACACTTGTACCCACCTGCTGAGTGCATATATCCCTCTAATGTCTTTTGAGAAGAAAACAGCTGGAAAAATCCTCAACTGATATGGAAATTTGATGCCTGACTAGGACACACATCTTAAGACCTTGAAAAGGCAATAGTTTCTGTTGGTAAAATGCTAAATAGATTGTAGTGCAGACAGTAGCGATAGTTCAAAATTGTGAATTAGAAAATTTGTTCAAGCTTGGAGTCAATTAATTAATGCTCCCATCAAATATCACAATCCAACTAAGACATTTTCCCTGTACAGAAAATTAAATCAAGTGTAAAATGTAACTACAGTGGAAAAATAAGAAGTCACAATGTTTTTGAGCTGATGAAATTTACCACAAGATGGTGCCCAAAACATCGGTTTGGCAAATTGAGGTAAGCAAGGATTCCAGGATATGTCCCAGCATTTTCTCTCTCTCTATCTCTCTCACACACACA
Source organism: Pseudomugil tenellus (assembly GCA_037177515.1). Lineage (NCBI taxonomy): Eukaryota > Metazoa > Chordata > Actinopteri > Atheriniformes > Pseudomugilidae > Pseudomugil > Pseudomugil tenellus. The sequence continues at coordinate 6,747,991 of JBAMHX010000022.1, forward strand.
TATATATGTGTTTGTGTGTGTAGCCTAATGAATATCTGAAATAAATAGACAGGATCGTACTCTATTTTATCAACACTCACACATAACGAACACGGACAATGCTGTGAGTGTTTGTGTCTTGTTTTTTTTTCAGGTTCTCTACAATGAATGTCTTGAATGACAGCAGAGGGGACAGAGGGAAATGAGAATGGAGGCCAAAGAGGAGGAGTAAAAGAAATAGATGTAAAATCAGCCTTTGCCCTGCAGTTTGGTATGACACTCATTATCTGAAGTGGGCCATTCTGAGAAAGGAGGAGGCTGCCTGTCACAACAGATGTTGATTACACAAAACAGGGTTGTTTGGAAGGAAGTGTGAATAAAAAACACACACATAAACACACACTGTGTTATTGTTAGTGTTTTGTCATCAGTCTTAATTGATTGTAATCACCATTCCTTCTTGGCAAACCTACCCTGTTCTTGAAGAGAAAGTTATTGCTCATTATCTTAGATGGCACGGACCTACAATAATCTATCAGCAATAACAGTGCCACAGGATAGTTTGCTTCTCTCACAAATTCCACACCTGGAATTAGTTCAGTCCAGCTCATATTCAAAATGATATATTACAGGGCAAGGAGGTGCAACGTTAAGAGTCTGGAGTGGAACCGTACACTTCTTCCTAGAACAAGTTCATAGTAAAGCTGAAGCAATTACAAAAAGTTGTGGCTCTTTTCATCATAGTTTATGTTTTTACCATTTATATGATTTAAAAAAAAATAAAAAAAGACATTTTTCATTTTAAATTTTGCTGCCAAACATCAGGGACATTGGCATGAAAAGCTCATCATGACCAAATGGTGGCACTGTAGGCTCACAAATGCACACCACCCTCCTCATGGCGAGATGCTCGGACTATTCCAATCCAAGGTTTGAAAAGCACTTGTCTGCTCTAAATTGTTCTTATAAAGAGCTTGGAAATACTTGACTTTTCTCCTTACGTGGTTATGGATTTCCTTTTTGTACAATTAAGTGCCATTAAAAGCTAATGTATCCAGTCCACATTAAGGTGTGAGGGTGGACAGCGGTGCAGTTACCCATCCACATATTTTGAATAGGGACCAGCTTTTGGAGCTATCATTCGTTTTTTTATTTATTTTTTTTTGTTCAAATCTATATGAGACCACTCAGAAACTTGGTGATGAAAGGGATCGAAAGGGAAATGTCCACAGGGCTCCTGATTAGACCACCCACAGCTGCTTGAGATGTGGAGCAAATAAGACAAAAGTAATCTGTCCCTGACTTAACCAGAGAGAAATAGTCTAAAATTAACATTATTTGTGTTTTAAATCCATTTGTATGACAATTTCTTTTATTTTACAATCAATGGACTTTCAAAATGAAAATGTGAATAATTATTTTAAATGCATATTAAATTAATTTAAAAATTAAATGTGTTAACAAACAACAGTTAATATGCAAATTGTTTTTCAGGCTTGACACTAATAGTGAAAATAATTTCCCCAAAATAAGATGCAAACAACAGCCAGTAATTTTAAAGTTACGTCTCCCACCAGGGGTCGTCACAGTGGCCTGAACAACCAAGGTTATCTCACAATTGACAAGTTCAAAGCACAATTTGCCTAACTATTCCTTCTTTTTCTCTTATTATTAAATCATAGAATGGAAAAATAATTTCACTAAGCAACAAAGAGAGAATCAGATGCACTTTTCTTTATAAATGTACATATACTGTATATAAACTGACAATGGATAAAAGCGATTTCTGAGTTCAGCATTTGTAATGCACACTGTAGTTTGGAGCACATCTCCATAGAGGTTAATGAGGGGGCACTCTCAAGTAATTAAAACAAGAGCATTATAAGGCAGCAGTTTCACATAAGGCACTCATAGCAACATACCCCATACTTAATTAAAACTCTTCGCTGACAGCATTTTGTGTCTTCTCAGGTAATCTGCTGTGAAATTAATGAGGAGGGAGAATTAAATGACTAATGTTAGCAAAGATTTTTTATCTTTTTTTCCTGCAGTATGCATGACAGAGGTCTCTCAGAAATGCGTGATCCTTATTGCGCTGAAAAATACTTCTTCAGATTTTTTCCGTAATCTGATTCCAATTTCACTTATGGTATGACACTGTAGCGACAAGTCAGGGGGAGGTTTAATTGAAATGTCCCTTCTTTTAATTGGATTCTGTAAAGATGTGAAATTACCTCCCGATTTGCAGCCTTGTACCTTTAAATGCTGGTACAGAATGGTTTCCAGCGGTGACCGGTTAAGATGCTGAAATAATGCTTCCATTCAGGGGCTCATCTCTTTGCTGAGGCAAAATGCAAAATACTTGAATTTAAAGTTGTTCTGGGGGGCCTTGCATTTCAAAGACTGACAATTATCTAGTGAAACAGATCATTGTTTTTAACAGGAAAGTGCTTCAGACACAATGAAATACTTATCCATTATCCAAATCTGACCATTGTGGAGAGATTTCTTTATTAAATTTAGTTGTGTTATTCTTGATCATTGTGCTGCACATCACAAATTCCCATTGAATACTATTGCAACTTCCAGATATCCATTGCGCAGCATGAACCCAGCATTCATGATACCATAGCTGGGCTGAAGGTGCTAGCCTCAGACTCTGACCTGTTCAGGTAATGTGTGGGCAGCGGACTGCAATGCTTCCTTCACCTCCTTGAGGGTTGTGCTCTTCCAACCTCCTACACTGAGATTTGTGAATTTTTCCATTCTTCCACCCGTGTCACCTACTGTGGCTGTGTGCAAAACATCCTTGCTCTCCCACTGCCGCCTCCTCCACCTACATCTGTGACCCCTTCTGATAAGCTTGGAGTTCATCCCTTTTGCTGATTAGTTTGCTGGCGGACTGAATGGCCATGCCTGCAGCCCCGAGGTGACTCTACCTGTGTGGTTGGATCAGCAGGTGTCTGGCACACTGTCCACGGTGATACTGAAACCATTATTTATACGTAGCAGTTATCTGCATGCTTAAAGCCATCACCATTGCAAATTTAGTGAGAAAATATTTTTGTAATGTTTGTCTTAAAAATAAAAAAAGAAAATAAATAAATAAGATAAATTGATTAAATAATACTGCATAAAGGACAGACAACATTATTTATCATGGCTCTATATGAGCTAAAGAGGTACTATACTTTAATAATGTAAAAAAGGTAATATTTAAATAACATAAAATAATATAAATCATATTCAAGCAATTTAAATGTATATATATATATATATATATTTTTGTGAAAGAAAGCCCTGAAAATGTCAGGTCATTAGTAAGTTCTGTACCAAATACTTTCTTTTTAGTAAACTGTGCACATATGTTTGTGTTTTTGTGCATGTGCGTGCGTTTGTGTGTGTGTGTTTAGCGTGAATTCACACGTTTGTTCGTTTATTTTGCTATCACTGGCCTGAGCTGGAGCCACAGGAGTGTGAAATAACAAGCACAAGAGGGATTTCATGCCTTTATAGAGCTAAAAGGAAATGTTTTTGTCAGACAACATAGTCCATTTCCATCCACAACAAACTTTGTTTACTTCCAAAGCAGCATAACCTATTTCCTAAAACTTCATACAATTAAATCACATCATTATATATGGGTTCCCACGGGTATAGTGTGTCCAGGTTTGCTTACTTTTGCACCCCTGACCTGTTTTATCGCCGTTATCAATGGCACATGGTGCATCCCTAGAAAAAGACAAACAGCCCCGTTTCTTATGAGGGAGCAGACACGCTGACAGAAAATCAATACTTGGTTTCCCATGAGCACCTAATTAGCCGGACACTTGTGCACTGTTGAAACACGGGAAACATCTCTTTGTCTGCTGAGTCGATCAGGTGAAATGCAAGAGAGACACCTTCTGAGCTGATAAAGTGTCAGAGAGGTGAGGAGTAAACACATAAGTGACACTTATGGTCTTGAACATCTCACACCCACTACATGCTTTGGCAGACTTGATTTGAACTTTATCGTCTATGTCACGGAGGTATTTCAGATTGAGGGCAACAAATGCTTATCAAGTAAGCTTTTCTTTTCCCATAAATTCCACCAAAGATATTTATAACACATACACAGTATGTGGAAAATAATCTGTTTTAAGGCCACGCTTCATGCTACTGGCTTTAACACAGGGGCAGGAAACAAGTGGCAAAGGTGAATTTTTAACTTAAGTGCCATGCAGAAGCCAGTTTTCTAAACAGCTCTGGCTCAATTGGTCTCTCACTGGAAATTCTAAACATTCAATAAAAAAGGAAAGAGGTGGAAAAAAAATCTTAAATGTCCAATCTTATTCTCTAACCTGTAAGAGTGACACTTGCGAATTTCCACTATGGACATGGTGGCAGTACAAACGCAGATAGATGAAGGGGAATAAAAGGGCCTTCTCATGACAAACTTTCTGGAAATGTCAGCCTTTCATGCTGTTGAGAAGACCTATTTCATATCTATTACAGCAGGCATTCTGTGTCCGATATTTCAGATTTCAGTCCTCCCCACACTGCAAATCCTCTGCCAATCTTCCACCCTTAAGAATCTCTGCCAGCCCTGATGCATTATTCCCCCTACCTCCTCTCTCCCCCTTTTGATGTGACAGAACAAACCGCGACCTATTAGGATTAAGGCTTTGAAAAGATCTTTGAAGCCGCTCAAGGTTCCTTTAAACTGGGGAATGACAATATGAGCTGTGTGGCAGCAGATGCTGAATGGAGTGATTGCTAGTCCTCAGCGAGGTCTGCTGTCGCACAACACACACCGGCATTCAAACACACACATCTGCCCAAGCACATACATATAAGCACACACCCTCTACCCAAAGCACTGCAGTTGTCTTTTACAGGACATATTTTGTGCTCACAAATGGAGATTTAATTAATTCTTTTCATTTCTTTTCTTAAATTAGAGTGATTTTTTTTCTGTGAACTGTCAGGGCTACATTTGGCTCTGGTCCATTACTGTATCTGAACTGGTGCCCAGGATGAAACCAAACAAACATCACAATACTTTGCATTTTCTCTTTTAATGATCTGTTTCTGTTTAGGATACTGAAATGTCAAAGGCATCACTGGCAGCATGGTGCTGAAATGTGAAGGACAAGGTTCCACACAGAGGGATGCAGGCTGCTGGAAACTGAAATGAAAGACAAAAGTCCTAACCCACTTTTGCACGCTAATGATGTTTATGAGTGTGCACAGAGGAGATTTTTCGTGTATCCAAAAAAGATTAATAATGGCATGGTGTGGAAGCTGTTTATCTGGTTGAATATTAAAAGAGTTCAAGGTGTCTCAGTTTTTATTTGAAAGATTCTCAATGGCACAGAGGAATTTTCATTTTTATCTTCTTTTTTTAAAATATGCCTCATCACTGACAGTTCATCTGATGATGTTAGCATGATGGAATGCTCCAATTTTACAAAGGAGAGCAAATTAAGTAAAAATGACATCCTGAATGCTCCCTATACACTTAACTTCAGTCACACAGACATGGCAGAGTGCAAATACCATTGCTTTGCATCTCTCACAATCAAAAAAGAATTTAGCTTTCCTTTATCTAATCACTCTGCTGAATATGCCTTATCATTACTGCCTTGCCCCCTGAGGTAGCCAAGAACTGATGTGATATCAAATATTTAAATCAGTGGAATTCCAGGAGAGACTTATCATGGCAAATTTCACAGGCGATCCTATTTAGATATTCACTGTCTGTTTTGTGTGGTGTCTGGGGTTAAACATGCCCTGGTGTGAGATGTCACTGTGAGACAGTCACTACAGATAACTGGTCTGTGGAGAAATGAAGCCATGGGGTACGCAGGGCAAAGTCTTCTTAGTACACAGAAAGAGAGACAAGTTCTCAGGGAGCTGCCACCCTAGAGAACATATTGATCTGCCATTGCATCTTATCTTTGTGACTCTAGATTTAAATGCTCCACACTGGCTCTCCCCCTCTCTCTCTGCCAGGCTGAAGGCCTTTCTATGTCCCTGAGTGGAGGGGCTCTAATCTCCCCATGAAGTAGTGGGAGCTTGTCACTGGCAGAAAAACGCAATTCTGACTGTAGAAAAGGAGTGAGCTCTGAAATTAACTGCCTCGAAATGTCTCCCCCATCTCAAGTGAATCTTGAATCCTAATCAGGTTTAATCGATGTGCCTCTTTTGATGCTTTCTATTTAAAAATGCATGACTGCCTAACTTTCTTTCACCTCTACCTTTTGACTCTGTCTTTGTGCTTAGACACTGTTATCATAATCCCAACAGTTGGCTGTTGTAACTGTATTCTGCTTGTGGTAAATGGCTAAGAATCAGATCCTCTTGGGTCGTGTTTAATGTTTGGTCCAAATAAGCAGGAAAGACTTGAAGCTGACAAAAACTGGCAGGAATAAAGAGGAGAAAGCCTGGGCAGACAGACCGATGAGCCCCGGGCTCTAGGGCTTTGACTTTGGCGAAACAAACATTTGTTTCAGTGTTTTTTTATAGTAGGGCAGATTAAGGAGAACCCAGACCAAAGCCCCCCACCACCCCTTCCCATCCGTAGTCTGGTCAAATGGAGAAGAGGGGTCGCACCTGTTTGGGGTGCGCAGAGGAGAAAGTCCAGGATGATATTGAGCAGGGCTTTGTGGGTACAGAGTCAGAACAAAGCTGTCAGCCAGGGCTCATTCATCTTTGATGTTCATTGATGAGGAAACTGGTGGGCCTCAACAGGGCATTGTTTCCTCTAAGTGGTGCCCATTGATAGCCAGAAAGAAACGTTTGTTTTTAGTCTCTGACGGGTGGAGCTCATTTTAAAAGGCTTAATGGTGCATTTAACCAGTCCAAAACACGATGCTTTGGAGCCCTCCTTGCACCATTGGCTCGGAGCTGTCTTCCTGGTTCCTAAATAGCCCATAAACAATGATAAAATGCTAATCATGTGTGAATGGGCCACACTGGCGGGCATGCACATATTGCCAGTTCCCGGGTTCTTCTAAATGCCTGCTAAGACAAATCAAGGATCCAGGAATGAGAGCATTTGACTGCCATCCTGTCTGCTTCCTGGCCCATTCTCCACTCTTTCTCATAAAAACCTGGATAGCCTTCATAAAGTGCATTTCTCATGCTATTGTTCAGCTAATCATGTCCTCTCCAACTATTTCAGGATGTGACAAGATAAGATAGGGGAATATTAATGCCATATCACCTGATCTCAAATTATGAAAATGTGCAGATGAGGGGAGAGCATATAGTGAGGGGATAGAAATCAACTTGTACGCTTCCATTTTGTATATCGTCTTGCAAAGAAAATAGCAATTTTCTATGTTATCTACTTTAGATCCTATTAGAATCAGGTTAATTTAGTGGCAACAATTTCAAAACGTTATCATATCGTTATATCAGCTAATGTCTTTGAGTGCTCTCTGTTTGTAAGGTGTAACTGTTCAAAATTAATATCATGTCTGATACCACATCTGACTGATGCGTGATCTTGGATATCGCTTGAAGAATGAGGAAGACAGGAAGAACACATTAATTAAATTCCTAGCTAAATAAGCTCACTAAATGCTTTACCTTGGAATAAAGGAAATGTAGCTTTTCAAGAACAGATCCTTGTTTCTGCTTTAACGCAAAATCAATTTGCTTGCAATTCAGCTTTTAACTCACCTTACTTCAAGCTTTCTTAGTATGTATTCATTTCTATTCTATAGTCGCAGAAAAAGGAGAAAATACATCCACTTTCAATGTTTTTACATATCAGGATAGATGGACAACAAACAACACATTGCATATTATATTTATTTCACAAAAACTCAGCCAAATTCAAAGGCAGTGTGTGATCAATTAAATATATTTCCATTTTCTGTATAGGTGGGTAAATAATTATACTTGATTTACTGTTTATGAGCCAGTTTGAGCAGTTTGCAGTTGTAGTCTGAAGAGTTTGCGTATTAACAAAATGGCATGAGAGAAATTATGATCTTAGAGAAGACATCTAAAATAATATGGCAGGAACAATTGAGTTTTCAAATGCCATAACTGGCAATAAAACAATTGCAATTCCTTTAAAACTACTGAGCTTTTAATAATAACTATAATAACTTTATTTCGTACAGACACAAAGGTCCATATATCTAAAAACAAACACACAAAAAGAAGACATAATTAGTCAATGAAACTGTTAAACAGTCTCTTCATCCAATGTTTTCTCAAATCAGATGTATAATGACAGCAGCTCAGTTGATGATTTATTAAAGTCTGTATGATGGAGTTTTCCGACTCTTTCAGTCGCTGCATAAATTGTAAATGGACTTGTACTTATATAGCGCTTTTCAGGTCATGTTGACCGCTCAAAGCGCTTTACACTATAGTTCACATTCACCCATTCACCCACACACACTCACACCCGATAGGCACATTGGGGGGCAACTTAGGGTTCAGTGTCCTGCCCACGGACACTTTGACATGTAGTCAGGTGAAGCCTGGAATCAATCTCACAACTTTCCAGTTGAAAGACAACTCTTCCTCATGAGCTACAGCAGCCCGTTTAAATAATAAATGTTTATTTAAATAAAACACTTTTGCCACGATCAACATTTCTTTCCAACTGGTGTATCCAAACATTCATAACTGCAGACCTGTATTCAACTTGGCATTTTTAAGTAAACATATAGACAAAGTTGGTTTTACGCAGTTAAACTAAAAACAATATTTTACAAACATTTAGAACACACCACAGTACACATACAGCATTTATAAAAATACTTCACGAACTTTGATAGATTTTGGATGCACAGAAATTCTGTCCGGGTTCTGCATGGCTTTTAATACAGTAGATCATCTGATTTCATTAGACTGATTGACAAGTCTGATGAGCTTCTCTGGTATTGTTTACTTTTACTCCTATCTCATTTAAAGTTCTACAACATATGTTTGAGGATCGTCATCAAAATGCATGAGTGTGCACATGTCACATCACAGGTCCTGCAATGTTGGAGGCAAATGAACTTAACATGTTCTCACCTATTTCAAGGGTTAAGCACAGGTTTCTTTCTTCCCAATGACAAAAATAACCTTTATGGTAAAAACAATTCATGTTTGCACATTATGGAACAAAACATGTATTTAGGACTTTGCACAATAAAGGAAGCAAATAAAAGAAGCCACGAATAACTCAAATATAGACAAAAACACATTTTTAACAATACCAAAAGATTTGAGATCTCTGCAGGCTTTTTGTCCACAAGACAGCAGCGCAGCATAACAAGGTGCTCTTCAAGTCATCTCTTGAAAATTACTGTGCAATCAACAAATTTTTGCAGATCTAGGAAAAAAATCGCAATGTCAGTTTTTTCAGGTATCTTGCACCCCTAATCTCAAAGACTGGCAATTGTTTATAGGTATGAATCCATGGTTCTCAAGAATACATTAAAAATGTGGGGCTACCCAATGTTCAGTTTTAGGCCAGGTACTTTTTAATCTGTACTTGTTGCCCCTTCTGCATTTTCTAAGGAGGCACAGCATTGGTTTTCACAGCTTTGCTGATGATGCAGTGCTTTACATTGATATATCTTCTGATGACAGTCAACACCCTTTTAAACCTTATTTTAGATATAAAATCATGTGTGACAAAGAATTTGCTACAGCTTAATTGGGACAAAACCAGTTTCAATGATAGCTCCTGCAAACTGAAGCATTTTAAAACTCCTCAGAGTGTGAAAAATCTGTTTGTTCTTTTAGACTGTGAGCTGGATTTTATTCCACACATTAGAAATGTCACGAGGCCAGGATTTGATCATCTTAAAACTATTGCCATGCAATTTGTCTTTTTTATGAGCACAGTGGTGTTGGTGAAAGATTTTATTTCTAGTAGAATAGATTATTCTAAAACCCTTGCACTCTGGTCTTCCAAAAACAGTAGTATAAATTTTTCAAGAACTGCCTAGGACCAGAGGATGTGAACATATTACACCAGTTTTAAAATTGCTGCATTCACTTCTAATGTGTCTCAGGATTGCTTTTTAAGTTGTCTTAGTTCTTAGTAAATGTCTTAATGGTCTTGGGCCTTCTCATTTATCTGACCTCCTTTAAGAACCATGAGTCCTCACGAAATCTGAGACTGAAACTGAAAATGACATTTTAGTTGCTTCTAAAGTAGGAACTAAAACCTATGATGAGGCTTTGTTTTAATATTACGGTCCTTGACTGTGGAACATCTTTCCAGAGAAGCGCTGGGCTGCAGAGACTATTAATGTTTTTAAAAAGAGGCTCAATACCTAACTTTTTTGTTTTTGGTTATTTAATTTAATTTAACTACTTATTTATTGTTTTTAAAACTGTATTTTGCTTAATTATACTTATTTATATACTTATTATTTAATGCTTTTTTTAAGCTTTTTTACTGCAGTGTTTTCCTCATGGAGGTATTTCATATCAGGGGCTATCCCTACTTGGTCTGCAACGTTGTTGCCATGGAAATAGTCCTAGTTGGTGTGTTTAGTGGGCTCCTGCACTTCAGACCTGACTGTGGTCTGGACTCCTGCCTGCACTGTTTTGGGCGAATCTCCTGGTGACATCCTCTGTGGTCTTCAATGACGTGACTCCTGGTGTGGACCCACCTCAGCATCAAATCAGTTGTTTATCCTCAGATTTTTATTTCTAGTTATGTTTTACAGTAATGTTTCAGTTGAAGAGACAGATCAGGTAATGATCAGTTAAGTGAACTCTGATATTGAGTATGGCCCCCTTTATATGGGACTTTTAATTCAGAATAAAAGTTAATTCCGCTTTAAACAGATGAAAAGTAACCATGTAAACACCTACTTCCGAGCGGAATTGTCAATTTGGGATTAAACTTAACTCCGATTAAAGGAGCTGGTATATTCCCATTTTAAAGTGGAATTAAATAATTCCTGTCTCGTGTAAACCCTTAACTCCTCTCATGGTTAATTCCTGTCGTTCTGCGCATGTTTACCTTCTCCCGCTGCAATGACGCAAATGCGCAGTCTTCTGCGTCCCGTCTTGTTGTTTGATAAATGCAATTAAGTTTGCAGGCAAAGAGGCAAACTCTAAAAAAAGTTTGTCTCCCGTCTTCGATGTATTCGGTCCATCTATTTTTCTTCTCCTTCTCAACTGCTCAATATAGTGATACTTCTGACAATCTAGTAGTTTTTTTAAAATCAAAAGTTGAACAAAAAAAGAAGATAAAACGGTTTATATTAAATAGTTTTCCATTTAGCCACTAAGGCTACAAACAGAAAGAGATTTGCTGCGTGATTACGTCATTTATTCCATCACGTTGGAATTAAGAGATGAAAATTCAATTACATTTTTTTTTGTATAGCGCCATTTCACGACAATATCGTCTCAAGACCCTTCACAGAGATCGACCAGTTCATAAAAATAGCCTTATATATGGAAACCAGCAAGATTGCATCGAATCTTGACCCATCCTGAGCAAGCATGCGAAAGTGGAAACGAAAACTCCCTTTTAACACCTCCAACAGAACCCGACTCAGGTAAGGCAGCCCTCTCCCTTGACTCGCTGGGGTTAGAGAGGACAGGAAAGACAGATTAATATACATTGCAGCTGGTATCCGACCTGCAGATAAAGGAAAATAAGAAGCAAGACCGGCAAAAAAATAAGAAATGAGAAATAAGACCTACAAAAAAGGTGAAATAAGAAATAAAAATAAATGTGTTGCAATGTAAACCTTTTATTCTGAATTAAAATTTCCATGTTACTTCAAAGCTTCATGAATTCAATTTAGAATGAGTTTATTCAGAATTAATAATTTTGAATTAAAAGCATCATGTAACCGTGTGATGATTTTATTTAAATTCATGATTTGTTTTTATTATGAAAAGCACTTTGGGATGATTTTGTATGAAAATTTCTTCAATAAAGTTTTTTTCACTCTTACTACATTAATGTAGTAAGAGTGATAAGACCATTGCCAAGCATCACTGTCACACAAAGAAATATTATTAACAAACATTCAAGACAGTGTCCAGTCTTCCCACCAGAAGACTTCCCAGGAAGGTCCTCATAAGATCAGAAAAAAAGCACATCACATTCTATAATGTTTATAAATTATGACAGTATAATCAGAATAAAGCCTATTCTAATTCTTAAATGTGAAACAATATTATTTGGATATGTGATCAGATAGAGGGGATGTTTGGTTGTAATGCACAGCAACATGTTTGGATAAAAACAAATTAAACCATTCCAGCACGCCTCATACCAACTGTAAAGCACACTGGAGGAGTGATGAATCTGTTTTATGGAGACACAAGCTTTTTACACAATAAAATCATGAACTCCATTGCAGTGATTTCATATTATTTTGATCCATGACCCCCACGATGACAAATTTTGGCGTTGTTTATGCATTAATTTGATTTAAAAAAATCAATGCATTAATTCTGCAGATTAATCTCTTTGTATTGATGTGGTCGTTTTTAAAGCCCTAAAAGAAATCCCAAATTTATTTTGATAGATGTAAGCTACATCACACTGTATAATGATCTGTTGACCCCTTGGAATTATGCTGAGAATCCCTTAGGGCAGGGGTCTCCAAGTTCGGTCCTCGAGATCTACCATCCTGCAACTTTTAGATGCAACCCATATCCAACACACCTG
>JBAMHX010000022.1:6760718-6788630 GCA_037177515.1 Pseudomugil tenellus
ATATGATTTTAGCACACGCAAAGCGATTTATCAAACCTGAAAGTAATTTTGCTGATAGAAACTGCGTCTATATTTAGGACGTGCAAACGGGTTCAATGCGTAATTGCGCACACATGGCTGCAGTGATTGTTGCAATACGAAAACGTAGAAATAGTCAAAGACGACGGAGAGAACGCATATTTCCTCCTCGTGTTAACATGTTTGGAATAAGAGAGGAACTTATTATTAAGACATATCGCCTATCCATCCTTGCTGTTTTGGAGCTGTTGGAGGAACTCAGCGCAGATTTGGAGCCAGACACAAGGAGTTATGCATACCTGCAATAACTAAACTCCTGGCAAGTCTAGAGTTTTTGGCATCTGGGTCTTTCCAACGTACAGTAGCCAACAGAGTCATTCACATGTTGACTGTCACGTCTTTCACATGTTGACTGAATTCCTAAATGCAATGTCGCGCCGGATGGCGAGGTTTATTAGGTTTCCACGCATTCTTTGAATAAGACAAAACAAGTTTTTTTTAGGTAGCTGGATTCCCCGGTGTTATAGGAGCAATTGACTGCACTCATGTGCAGCTTATGCCTCCCGCAAACTATACAGAAACCAAAAACACACCCATTCATTGAATGTGCAGTGGTATGTGAGGCCTTTGGCATCATAACCAACTTTCCTTTAAGCTGCTGTCAAATTTCTTTGCTGTAGCTCTTTGGAATATTTGTTGGTTTCTTCCACCAACACCTCTAATTCTATCTGATTGTATTATCGCTGGCAGTTTTGTAAAGTTGTTATCATGAAAGCCATGACACACGCTAAATCCTCATTTAAATAGGCGTGTCTCCAACACTTTGCACCCGCTGTCATTTGCGCGAGCAATCTTAGTAGATCACATACTAATCACGGCCCCGCTCACACGCTAAATTCTAGATGCCACACGCTAATTAGCACACGCAAAATGACATCTTAGTAAATTCGGCTCTAAGAGTACTAAATACCAGCAAACCTCAAGTACTGAAGGAATCATCGTAAAAAAAAATTCCTCCAGACGACAACATATTATAGAAATGATAGTTTTTGTCATTAGAAGCTATTGAATCTTTGAAAATGAATGATTATAATCTTTACTCAGTGATTTACCTTTTTTGTTAATTGAATAATAGCACAAAGTATTTCTAAGGTCTTATTTTTCATATTTTAAGCCTGGGGAGGACTGCACAGTGGAGCAGTGGTTAGCATTGTGGCCTCAAAGCACGAAAGTTGATGGCTTGAGCCTTGGCTCATTTAAATTATTATTAATAAATAATTACAAGTGAGAATATATCTAAAAGTTGTTTAAGTGTGTTCCTTGTTTTTACATCATATGTTATATCAGAGAACTGAATTTAAACAAATGAGTAATTAACATATTTCCACAATCTACAAGGCAGAATATGCAGCTTATACAGCATGAATACTCTACAGTGTTTTGTTATTTAAATAGTTTGAAAGTTTGAAACATTCAGTGTTTCATGAAGTAGCTGCATGCTCATAATTTACCACTATAGATCCTCAACTTATGAATATAAAAGTGTATTCCTCAAGAGCTGGCTGCTATTGTTGCGAAAAATCAAGGACTCTTGCTTTGTTTCAGTGCAGAGGTGTATCAAGGATGCGCAGCCGTATCTTACCTTAAATAAGGGTCTCTGCTTACACTTTCAAAGTACGAGAAGAAGAAGCTCTCCCAGAGTTTCTTTTCCTCTACCTCCATATTGTCAGCAAGCTTGATTGGCATGGTTTCTTAAATGATAGGCTCATATAGAATCCCAGGCTTTGTTTGGGCTGCCTGTATTGGTTGGCTGCCTCCTTAAGCGCGAAGAGATATGCAAGAGCAATCAAATATTTCTATGACTTGTATAAATGATGGTGGATGGGGGAGGAAAGTTTGAATTTTTCACTACTCATTTGCAGTTCAATTGTCAAAGTGTGTATTGCCTGTTTTTTTTCAGGAAAGAAAATAGATGGCTTTGTCACTCAGTATGCATAAACTGTTGGTCTGTTTGTTGTATGCTGTCAACGAAAATGATAGCAATTCTATTTGTCTTATGAGAAAGACATTGTTACAAAGTCTGAATAGTAGTTTTCATGAAAGGAGGATTGTTTGTCTATTCTGAAGTTATTTTCCTAACACATTATATGACACATCTACATGGACCCTTTCAATTGCTGTAACCCCTGTCACAATGTGATGTGTTAAGAGGAAATGAGAGGAACCTGATGTCTTTTGTGCACACATTTACCACCACACCACACATATCCACACACAGTGTAGAATCAGAAGTATATCAAGCAAAAAGTTGATCCAAGTGCTGGTAATTATCAGCTACTCATCCAAAACTAATAGCACACCTAAGGGATTACAAATTGTCTATTTATTCGAAATGACAGGTTGTCACACAATCTGCCCGTCTGCATCTACCTTGCAGCCTCGTATCATTCAGCACTTGAGTCAAACATATATTTCTATCAAGGTGCAGAGAGAATAGCGTCCCGCGTTTGGTGCAGAAGAGGTGTGTCTCCTTCTATCTTGACGAGAGGGGAGCGGGCGGGTGGAGAGTGGTGGTGGTGGGGTGCGTACCTCTCTTTTGTTCACTCCCCTCTCTAACTGGTAGTGTTTGACTTCCCCAAGCCAGGAGTGGGTAATTCTGGAGCCCTGTGTGAGGCTGTTAGATCACTGAGGCCCAAGACAGCACCATTCTTTGCAGACCCTTGACGGCAAATATGTGGTAATGATATTGTCTCCTGCTGGGTAATAACACACAATTCAGACTGCCACATACTGCAGTCGCTGGGGAAAAAATGAAGGGGAGAGAAAAAAAGAATTACACTGAAGTACTGGAGGAAAATGACAGGAGAAATGTCTTCATCCTGAAGTGCTATATTGAAAAAATCCACTGCTGCAGGACACTGCAGTGGGAACAACTGCTTCATGCTGCACTGGTAAGTGATGTGATATAGGACACAAGGAACACTGTGATGAAAACAAAGTAGTTTCCACATGCAAATGCCTTTCCTTTCATTTTTTAATTCTTTTGTTTGCTTGTTTAAATCATGTCTTCGTTTGGCCATTTTAAGTAGCTAAATACCGTTGCCAGCTCTGGCAGTTAAACAAAAAAAACGTGGCTTTAAATGACTCAAGTGGCAGACTGCGTAGTTTGTGTTAAGTAAAAACAGCATGCTCCAACCATGGAGACCTTTCATTGTTGCCCAGACCACACTGGCAGCTTCAACCTTGACCTTTGTGTTGCTCCCCTTGGTACTCGGTTTGTAACTGTCAACACCATCCATCACTCGCCAATCTGGGCTTGGGATGGGGGTCGGTCCCCCTGCTGTACTGTGAAATTGTGGCATGTGATCCTTAATGTGCGTGAAGTATACAAGGCCTTAACACAATGCATCAAGCTTCAGGGGGGGGGCTCCTAAGGCCTAGTCTATTAGCCACCCGCTGTGTCCCTGGCTGCCTGGACTTATTCCTAGGGATACGTTGGAATAATGGTGTTACGTCTGCATGTCTCTGAGACACTAGCCTTAGTCCTGCTCTTACTCAGGATCCGCTATCAATTAGATTCCCGAACAGGAAGATGAAATCATGTGTAGCTAACATGACTGTCAATGGTAATTGCAAATACATATAAAACAGTTAAAAAAGCCTTTCTTGGTGTGTTTTAAGAAGAAAGAAAACTGTCACAATCTTCCCATCTTGCCAAATTATCTTCTCTTATACCCACTGCTAGTGTCCATGATCTTAGACACAGACCTTGCCTCACTACAGAGAAGAGAAAGAGAGTGACAGACAGAGAGTGAATCCCTCTCCTTATTCATGTATTTGACATAGAGAGAGGCACTGTGCAATGGACTAAAATAAATGAGAGCACCATGTAAAAAGGTAGCCTTGATACTGCGTGACTGGGTGAAAGAGGGAGGCACATTGAAACGGAAGAATTCATCTTTTCTATCAGCCCCTCCGCTTGCGAGCTGAACGGAGGGGCTGATGGGTTCAGTCTCAGCCGCTAAGATTTGCATAACACAGACAGATGAACTCAAGTGATTGAATTGGGCTGGGTGGAATGGAAAAAAAAGAAAAAAGAAAATGAATTTCAGAGTGAATTAGGAAATGATGGAAATGGCAAAGGGTACATTATTTATTTTTCACACTGAAATAATTACAGAATTAACCTTTCCTTCCCATGTAACAGTCACAATGAATTTGATGTACTGGACTTGACTTTTTTTTTTTTTTTTTTTTTTTTAGAAATAAAACAGTGGTATGTGCTTTCTCCTTTTGCTACCGCTGGCCCAAGCTGGTGTGCATTGGTTGAGCTTCACCCACATGCTCTGCACCTTCCCAGTAACTGTCAGTGACCACTATAGAGTCCAAACACTGCAGGTGTGGAAAAGGCAATTTCATGGTTCACTCTGTGGTTAATGTGCTGCTGTAATCTTTAGAGGAGCTTGTCTTTTTTGTTTAAGTTTCAGTGAATAAGGGTTTGACAATCATAAGCTCAGGCTAATTAAACACAAGGCAAAAAGGTGGCCACAATAAACGGGCTGAGAGTGGAAATACATTTCAGTAAGTGTATCCTTTTAAAAGTAAAAAATAAAAAAAATAAACAAGTCCTTCGTTTTTTCTGGTGTGCTGACATCATCAGTATAGGGAAAAGGGACTACTTTACTGTGTGTACATTTTGTGAGTTTGTGTGTGTTTGCGTGCTGTGCTCACACAGTCAGGTAAGCCTCTCTAATTGCTGCTAGGTGCATTAGCACTCAGCCACCTCTCTCCTTCTCTCTGTGTCTTTGTTTTTCCTCTCAGTGCCAGTCTGCGGGCCAGAAGACAATCAGACCAGAAGGGTCATTTTCTGCAAGAGCTCACCTCCCTCCTCCAAGCTTCGCCGCTGACAGGCTCACGCTCGGCAGGAGCCCTAAATTAACACTTGACGTCTGCGAGGCTCAGCCCTGATGAGGCCGCAGAGAGACAAAATGTCAGAAAACAAACACTCCATCATTTTTGCTTCATTTCCTCCACTGCCTGAGAAACACACTCACCTGGAGTGCTGGAAAGAGCTGCGGTGACATTCACCCCCCTCCTATCTGTTGCTGTGGATCGCACCTGATGCCTATAGGCCAAGGCAAGAGGCTGAGACCAAACATGAGTGGAAAGATGCTGAGTAGGACCTTGTTATTAGGTAATTGTTAACAAGATGCAACTAGTGGGGGAAAGGAATGTTTTGACGTCTGCTGGGTTTATTCTAATACATCAGGAAAGAAATAGGATAATGGCCTTTAAATATGGCGTATTACAAATCTCTTTATCAATATGGATGGAATTCAGACACTTTCTTTTTCTTAAAGAAAGTGGTAGGAACAAGAATAATGTCTTTATCACCCATCATTGGTGATACATCCTTCCATTAAAAAGTAAATTATTTGTTTTCCTGAGCACATGAACAACAACCCTTGTAATTATTCCTCACTGGGGATACAAAAACACTGGGACTCAACACAGTAGAGTAGTATGATACTATTTGAAGCCTACTTCAAACACAGTGCCCCCAGCGAGTTCCGATAGTGCCCGTGTCTATTTTATTATTTGCTTTATCTCTTTGTTGCGTGAGGGTTTATTTGTTTACATGAGAGGGATTGGAGGTTTGGTGATCTGAGCAAATTGCAGCAGAAAGTACTTCAGATAGAAATGACTGTAATTAGCATGCTCTTAAATGTGGAACGCTCTCCTAATGTTTTTGTTTACGTGGGGCAGCTGATCTGTGACTCGCTGCGGGGGTGGCACATAGGCAGGTTAAAATCACTTGTCATGCCAGAGATCATCATTATGAGCTTACAATTGGTCAGTGTTGAGGAACAATCAATGCAATGCCAGGTAGACACTCAACGACTAGCCTATGCTGTGAGATTTTCTGAGTAATTTTGTATTTATAGTTGAGTTTTCCAGAGTGGATAATTTGAAAATATGAGTGTGTTTATGTGTGGTTATATGTGGTCATGCTCTCATGTTTTTGCAATATTATTTGATTTTTTTATTATACATTTTTCTCCTACGGAAAAGCGCTTTACCAATCTCTGCATCTACGCAGAAGAATGCGTTTCATGACACTCATTAAAAGTCAATTAAGAATTTGCTTGTGTGCCCAGTTATTCATTCAGTGATTATATTTCACTGAAGGATAATATCCAGGTAAATTAAGATTTCAATTTAATTTCGCCCTGGTTGTTGCTCCATCTCCATTTCACATCACGGGACAATTGAGATCTTATCAAGGATTAAAGTGGAGGATATTACACCTAATCTAAAATATGCTCATGTACAACTACACAAGCTTTGCATTGTGGGAAAAAAGAAATAGGAGAAGAGGGAATCAATTAAGCAGCCACAAAACTCAAAAGGCAGTGAGATACAATTCATCAAAATGGCAGGAGAATTTAGGGAAGAAATGCTGCGTTAAAGGGTTCTTGAGAAAGCTGAAGAGAGGAAGCTGAAGAGAGGGACACACGAAAGGAGCAAAGAGGAGACAGGAAGTTGGTAAACATTGAAAAGGGGGTGCCACGCTAGTCAGGTGACAGTGTGACAAAGTTGTACTTGTTTAAAATGGAAATCTTCCCAGACTTCCTCCCTTTTGCCCTCCATCAACTTCCCCCACCCAGAGCCCACCTCGAATGCTAAGCTCCAGCATCTCAAGTGGCAACACTTGAGATGGTGAAAGTGACAACATCTTAACATAAGCTGAGAGGCTAAAGTGAAAGTCACTGCAAAACCCCCCAACCAACCTCTCTTTCCACCCACATCTTTCACACCCACTCTGTCATCCCCTTAACCCTCTAATTCCCATGCCTGGGCCACATAGTTTCCTGCTGTGGTGCCTGGACATCCACAAAGTGCTGCAAAGTGAAAAAAAGTTGCAAGCATAGAGCACGTAAAAGATCGAGAATAAAATGAAAAACTTTATAGAAATGGTGGGAAACTTCTTTTTCTCTTCCATGTTTTACAGTCAGCTTTGGTCTCTCCTTCCATTTCCAGTCACAGGTGCCTCCAAATAGAACTGGAAGCATGTAATCCGCCCAAATCCAGGCTCTTCCGAGGAGTGTAAAACCAGGAATGTTCTGTGGGGGTCACTGGATTAGACAGAATTCATGGTGGTAGCTTGGCTTGAGAGGAGGAATTAGAGGAGTAGAGGAAAAGGAGAGAGAAGAGGGAACTGGTTTTGTATTAAAATGAGCTTACCAGGTGGTCTCCCTCCCAAAAGTGGACACAGTGTGTCAAGTAATCTGAAAAGCCCCCGGGTGTTTGTTGCTCATTGGCCAGAGGCCTGGTAAAAAGAGTGAGCAGGGGGACTGAGAGAAAGCAAGAGAAAGAAGGGGGGGCCGGCGAGGGAGGTGGTACTGATGTAGTCATTGAGGCCTCAGTGAAATGTCTGTCAGGCTTGGTTTACCACAATCACAGCAGTGATTAGGGTCCTTTTGATGACAGGTTTAGTTTTCTGTCCATTGGAAAAAAAAGTGAGAATGGACAAGAGAGGGGGGTGGGGATAAGGGGAGCAGGGTTGGGTTGCATTGGGAGACTTTGGGGGTGGGCGTTTACACACTGGTGCAGGAAAATGGGAGGGGTGGAGAAGGGTTGGTGTGGGGGGGTGTATTAATGTCTTGCACCAGGGAGCTCCTACGTAATTTCCCAGCAGGTCGTGGGGTCAGGTTTGTATTTAGTTAGTGGTAATGATCTCGTTAGGGATCTGAATGGACCACCGTCTAAGCCCATTGAGGATAGCGAGTGTGCCTCCCCATCCCCCACCTCTGCTTGCCTTGTGTGGGCTTACACAGCCCGTGAACTGTGATTAATGGACTTCCAGGGCTTAATAACTTGCAAAACAGTATTAAACAAGGGAGGCCCCAGGACAATCGGAAAGCCTACCCAGGCGGAGTAGGAGGTGGCTGTAAACAGTGCCCGGCAACAATTGCAATGCATGGAATTAACTGAGATGGGCCACTCACAATGCTACAGCTGGCTAGTGGCAGGGAGCCAGGCCTGGGAGAAAGCTTCGCTGGTGCTTCCAGGTGGCCCGGACCAGGCCAGGCCTTTTCAGTTTTGTAAGTGTTAAAAAATAGAAGAGGAGAAAGGCTACATTTGTGATGGGGAGACAGTGAGAGGAAGCCATTGAGCAGAGACAAGAAAGAGATTAAAGAGCACAGAAAGTGATAAGCAGATAATGGAGGGGGGGCGGGGGGCACATTCAATAGAACAAGTAATCCTTGACATGCAAGCGTAAATATGAAGCCTTTGTCTCTTGTGTTTAATTCAAACCAGAATGTGTAAAGTGGAAAAGCAAGGATGGTGATTCACATAAACAAGTACACAAACATAGATAAAACACACTCGTCTGTCCAAACACACACATTTCATCACCCACTCCCACACTGCACACACCTCATGGCGGTCTAAGATTCTTTTCTTCCACCCGTGTGCCCTCTTGTCTGGAAAGAAATGATCCCAGCATGGAGTCATGAGTACTGATGTGTTTAGACCACCCTCCACTTTACCATAGAGCTAGTCTTTTTCTCAAGCACAAGTGTGCATTTTATGCCGTATAACGTATGTCAGATTTGTAAATATATAGGCAAATGGGCACTACTTGCAAAAAGAAAAGCACTTTCTTACGGAAACAAGAGGAACTACACTCAATAATGTAGTGAATGGATGTGCTATGCATGGATGCAGATGAAATCTAATCTTAAAAAATATGATTACAAGTTTAAAGTCAGCAGCACCACTTAATAATTCACAAAAATAGCCAAATTAGATTTTTTTAACCAAAACATTTAGTTTATTCTGTGGACCTATGAAGAAAATATACAGGGAAGTGTGGGAAAGCATTTTTGAGAGAACCTGTGATTAAACTATGGAGAAAAGACACTGGCACCAAAAAGCAAAAATTGCTCAGTGTGTGTTCAGGTAATTATGAAACAATTAGGAACGCGTTTCATTAAAACATGAACAGGTAGTCTCCCCTAGCATGAGACATGTGAAATAAATATTTTGACAGAAAACTATATAAACAGTTTTTATCTACTCATCAGTTCAAAAAACACCTTTAAAAATGTAAATTAAATTATCCACTCGTAAATTCATCACAAAAGGGAAAAATAGCAAATCCTTCATCTTTGCATGTACATAAGAAAAAACGAATATCTACAGTCCTAAAAAAACAGATAACATCTGAAGTTTCTGCTGCTTGACATTCTCTCCAGTTTGTTTGGCTTTTTCATCACTAACTCATCTCCAAATGAATGACACTGGGGTCACCCTAATCTGCTTTTCCTGCAGATCAGAGATGAGCTTGACAATAGCACACTTTACCATTCACTGTGGTATAGAAGTCCAATATGTCTCCAAAATATTTGCCCAAACCCTTTACTTAATGAGCAGCTGAGAGGTTATTCAGCACTAGAGGCTGATGCTCATTTTAAGTTTGTGTGTGTATGTGCATAAAATAAATGTGACAAATTTTAGAAAACTTTTCAGAAATGGCACAAAAACACAAACTGATATACTTTGAATACATGAGAAGAAAATTATTATTAGTTATTATTTTAATAATGTTTTCATACTAATATGACATTTAACATGTTGGTATGCTGGAATACAGACTGTTACATTATCTGTCGATCTTCTTCTCTAGCCTCTGTCGCCGCTATGTGTCCACCCTACTCACCCTCTCTTGCATCAGGGTGTAGGTGTGGCGGGTGCAGCGGGGGCCTTGGCCCTGCCTGATGAGACCGAAAAGGGAGCCACTGCTGCGCTAAGCCTCTGGCTCCCAGCTCTCTCCCCACCTCCTTGCATCATGAATAATGCAACAGAGAAATACATTTATCTTTTAATAGCCCCGGCCCCCTGGCTGAGATTGTTCAGTCTGGTCCAAACCGCCACAGCACAGGGCTGAGGTTTCTGAACAGCCAACCCCCTCCCTGTCACCAAGGCCACACCACCCTATCCGTGATTGTCTCTGCTCCTTTTGAAGTTGGGCGCTTCTTAGTGTCCTAGAGATGGGTAATCAGGCTTGATTTTGGAGGGGTCAGGCCATCTTTGAAGGGGCGGTCATCCCCAAGTTCAGCCAAGGATGGCTATGCTCATGGTGTAAGAATCACTGTAATTTCATCAGATATACTCATGGCCCAATGTCACATTTACCCTAGAAGAAGTGAAATGCTGTGTGTGAAGACTGAACAACTAGAATATGGCGTAAAAATGCTGTTAAATGCAATTTAAATTTTTTTCTGAAAAGTGGGTTTTGTTATTAGAGTACACAAAAAATCTGTTTATCTCTAATTTTTCTTTTTCTAAAATATTTCTTTTTAGGTTTTCCCCAACATATGTGAACCTGTATATTTGACAAAATAAAATTGGTATTTTGAGTGTTTCTTTATTTCTTAAGAATTTAAAAAAATTTCAAATTTGAAAAAAATTTAAAAACAAATATGCATAAACAGATCATAACACTAAACAAGGGTTAATAAAAAAAGACAACATCCATCTTTGTCATCTCCCTGTTTTTAATAAGATGCTATATGTTTTCAAATAAGCCAGACTTTAATGCAATACGTATGATTGCACCATAATATGGGAATAACATGTCGTTCTGTGTTTAACTTGGATCAGGAGGATTTCAAACCAGCTTCCTCATCCTCATTGCATCCACATATGTATGTGTCTGATCTGATGGGTGGGGGGGTTTAGCAGCGTATCTTTACCATTCTTTCAGTCGACACAGATTTGAAGCTCACGTAAGCTTTGCTGTGAAATCCGCTGTAAAAAAATGCAGTGGCTTCAGCAATCATTTCACACTATATTTGCTACACTAAGCAGGCAGTTCTTAAAATACATTTCTACATAATAACCAGTTCATTTTGCTTCAGTCTTTAGAAAGTGTGAAAACTGGTTAATTTAGAAAGATTATCCAGCAAGTTTATCCAGAATTCAGAGGACATTTTATTGTCCCAGTGAGGCATTTAATTAACCAATTTTCTTTAGCAATTTGTTCAAGGAATTAAGTGATTCTGTCTTTAAATTATGTGTTTTGTGTGGACAGCCTTTGCATTTTCAGAATAAATTAAAATATAATGGTAATGATCTAAGAAACAAAATATTTTCTCAGAATTCTTTTAAGGAAAGTTGAAGTTTGCATACATTTTCATTTTTTGGATTTTTTATTTTCTCCCATTTTGACAATACAGAAAATACATAAAGTGCAACTTTTTTGTTTTTATATTTTTTAGAACATTTGATTTATAGATGTTTTTTCGTTAATCAGGTCAATAATACCCAAATCCATATTTCTAGAGTTTTAAGTCAGAAGTTTTATGTCACTAAATTTGAATCAAATTATGACATAAGTGAAAAACAGAAGAAACAAAACACACTTGAGAAACACTGAAGCTGACATCACTTTTGCAGCCAACAATAACAAGTTCAAGCACACACTTCTTCCCAACATGCCCCCTCCTTACCCTCTCCCAACACATGCACACACACTGCAAAAACCTAAATCTCTTTTCCACACGCACAACCCACACAGCACCAAACCCCTCTTACCCACCACTCCCCTGCACCCAAAGCCTTCAAGCAGCCTTGGACTTGTGTAGTCATGCGTCAGTTGCCCGGCATTAGGGATGAGGCCTTGCTATAGCCATGGCTGTAGCTGGGTCCTAGCCAGCAACTCCTCAGCTCCCTGCTCTGCTCTATGGAAGGCAGAGAAGCTGAAAGCACCATTTATCATCACTTGTGTGGGCAGCATCACCACGGCAACGCTCAGGCTGGCAAATGCCACTGCTGTGAATACTAATGAGGCTCTTGGCAGGCCTGTGTTGGCGTAAATGGGGCCAGGGTTGTACTCTATATGCATGTGTGTGTGTGTTTACGTGTGTATGCGGGTGCTGGGCTCCAGGAGGGCTACAGTAGAGGTAAACAGTCCAAAGGAAATCAATTAAGTGTTTCCACAGTGTTTGGCAAGAGCTCTAATCTTCAGCACCACATTTTAAAATAAGGGCGAAATCTGCCTTTAATACCTCTTCTGCTTTCTGCATGACAATAAACAAGTAGGCAACAATAAACAGCCGAGCACAGCCGAGCTTGACTAAGTCTTTACTTTGAGAAAACACAAGTGAAGTCATTCTTCCAGAGTTCTTAAAACTTTCCTCCCCACGCAGTATGTCACAACTCAACATTGTATTGTGAAACAAAATAACACCAATTATTTCCTTGCTGTTTCGTACTGTCTCTGGATAATGTTTATTAGTGAAGCAATCGCTTCTGATTTATAGCTGCGTTACACCTCTCTGAGTAGAGAAAGCATTTGAGATCATTTAGTGAAGTATCAGCAGTGCATTGACATGCACTGAACACACCTGCCAACCGTTCTACCACTGACACTACCTTTTAGCTTCAGCTGAGCCATTACACTGTCATCTATCTTGTTTTAACTGTAATTCTTGGGTGAGAATGATGTGAATAAATTGGATTAAAACATATTTTCTTGGCTTTTTTTTAATATCAAAAAGCCCTTTGACTGAGCAGGGATCTAATAAATTCTTCAGACGAAGTGAGAAGCCAGAGCAAAATTATTCTTAGACAGACCCTTCAAACAACTTGTTATTAATTTGCCTCTTTACTGAAACGTGAGGCGTTTTGGGCTTTCTCAGTCTATTAGCAGGGTTGTGCTCCTGGGATTTTCATGGACTGCTAAGCTTAGGGGGAAAAGAGAATGACTGTGTTTGTCTTTTGTGCACAAATCTGTTTACGCATATGTAGACTTGGAGCGATTGGGCACACTATGCTTGCTCATCCTTACAGAGTGACTTATTAGTGCTAATTGGGAAGGACAGTTCAAACAAGCACAGAAGAGTGGTTGTCACACAAGCGTGACACGAGTGTAGAGAGGCAGGCAGTGCCGGGTGCTCTTCCCAGCTTCATCCCTCCCTTTTCCCAAACCAAGCCCTCCCTCCAACCTCCTCCTCCTGGTTGTCCCTGGTCCCTGACTTGGCCAGGCAGAATAGCCACAGAGTGAGCTCTTTGTCTGGACACAGCCATTAGCAGTCAGTGGACTTCAGAAATGTGAGCGGGACAAGGCAGTGGACAGAGCCGCAGACAGAAACACGGCTGTCTGAGACACTTAGGAAGTCAACAGCTGACGGAAGGGCCAACACAAAGGAGGAGCTGCTGAAGCATGGGGAGCGTGATCAGCATAGAATATAGACCTCCTTCACTTCGCCTGTGCACTTCATGTTGTGGGCGCACAAATATCTACATGCAACATACACACATAAGATGCTTAATAAGCTTCTGAAAAAGACACACATACACAAGAGTTTGCACATCAGTGCCTCCATTAGCTGGTGCAGAAGATGCACTGACACCACATACGATAGGAAAGACATTCTCTCTGCCCTGAACCCTCAAGTTAATGATGAATCAACCGGTGGTGCACTGACACTAAGACCTCTTCCTGGAAAATGCTCCATACAATTATTCAACACATTTAATTTTTTTTTTTTTTTTGCAAAAAGATGCTAATTCCAATGATTATTTAGTAGCATAATAGCTGCAATTATATTCTGCAAAAACTGATATAAGGTATAAGCACCAATTAGTAACTGGTCATTATCTTAAGCATTTGGTTCAGGGAGAGTGAAGTAATAGGCAACCATTTAGTAACCCTTGCTCGAAAAATGACTGCATAGTGCCTCGGTAATTAATGGAGCTTGTTTGCCTTTAGTCTTGAAAGTGGGTTGTATATTCAATAACCTGCATTATTACTTGTAGTCAGACTGTGCCATTATAGAGACAGCCTTGCTATTAATCCACATCTACATTAATCCACAATTCCACATTTAAATATTCTGTCTTTCATTAGGTACCACGGGCCTATAAAAACTAGCATTCTTCTATATAGCTTCAGTTTTTAAAATGATGTCTTTGCAATGAAAACAAACAAACAGTGGTGGGTAATAACAGTGCTAAGTAAGCTAAATTCCAAACAAATGTTTAATGTCCAGTTGAAAGGGGATGATTTTATAACAGGATATAATGGAAAACTCTGGATTCTATTTTAAAAAAAGCACTGTCTTGAAATGGTATATAATGGTGACGGCCTGTGCTCGGTGCTGTGTGTGTGTTTGCTTTCTCAAAGCCACGGCAGCGAGGATCACAAGAGCGGTATCAAAGCACTTGGCCACCATGCGAAATGTCTTCTCGCAGCAGGAGGCTGTGGGATTGTTGTCGGCATCCCAGTTCTCTTTGAATGTCAGCCTCACTAACAGGGCAGTTGGCCTACATGGCACTGCTGACAACACAGCTCCACTTTTAACTTTTATTCTTTTTCTCCCCTTTCTTCCCCAGCACAGCGCCTCTTAGTGGTGAAAGAGAGACCAGGCACGTGAACGGTTCTGATCCGACATTCTGAAAACATGTCGCATCTGTGTGTGGACTTGTGTTGAGGTGAACATTGGGTCAGTGTGTTTTAATTAATGTGGCGTATGCCGTGAGATTTTTTTTTCTCTTTTGCTGTTGTTCAGGGTGACACATATAATACTTGTGGAACAGGCAACCCAACATGCTTCAGCGTATCAGGGCAGCTGAGCACAACAGCTTTGCACATAAATCAAACTCAACCCAACACACTGGACCTGCTTAATAGATGTTTAACTAAACCCCCTCATTTCAAACAGTTTGACCCTAGTTCACTAAAACACAATGTGGGAACTCCCCAAGGATTAGGCCCTGACCTTGCCGGGAATGGAGGGAATGGTCCACACTGGTTGTAAAGGAGGCGTCCATTGTGCTGTTCAGGCATGGGGGAGGACAGTGCAAGCGAGATACATGCCAGTGGGTGGAGATAGCCCTGTTGTAACGACATCTTGATGGAGCATCTTTCCCACCCACTGGAGCAGCACCGGCTCTGTATGTATTTTAATGAAGCTTTGTGTCTGCCCACATATAGCCCCTCTCCTGACAGGGAACGTGTTAGCAACATGCTCACTCTTTGTCACAGCACCCAATCATATAATCGACTAGTTGGAATTGATTTATTCTCTTAGCCTCATGTGTGTTTGAATGTGCAAAGATGTAAAGCCTGCAAATGACCTTTTACAGACAGAACAGTGCACAGTTGATATGGGTTGTAAAGCGACTGAGGGGAACTAAAAACTCATGAAGCTATAAAGCCTCAATAACCATGTGTTTGTGAATACAAGCATGTTAGAGCTTAAATAAAAACTCCCAACTTTATGTAATCCTTAATTTGCAGGAAGCACTGCAACGCCTAGAGTAATTTCCAAAATATATGATCTGAAGATGTATTTGGCTTTCATAGATCAAAATAATATTTTTTACTTTCTTGGGAGAATCCAATTGTGTTCCAGGATGTAATTCAGATTTTATTTTCTTGGTTACTGACCTTGATCGGGAGAACTAGGGGGTCAGAGCCTCTCCAGTCTCTATTGCCGGCTGCAATAGAATGTTAATGAATTGGTGTACTGAATATTAAAATGCAAACCCCCTTTCAGCACCCAGTCAGACTGCTATGGCATGTTGAGTGCCTTGGCGGCTAGACATGCAGAGTCTGCTTTGCTGAGAGTCTGCTGCAGACTGGAGAAAAGGTGGGTGGGAGTACTGAAGCCATTCCATCCATTTGTAGCAAGGCAAGTCTTTTCTTTTCCCAGAAGAATACCAAACCTAGTCTCAGCGATCAGAGGAAGGAGGGAGTGAATGGATGAAGAAACAGGGTTGGGGCGGGTGAAGGTGTATGATTTGTAGGTATGGTTTGTGGGTGTGGAGGGGTATCACTCAGCCCACAATCGGGTGCTTTGTGATCCTGAAGTTTTTTATGGAAGAGTACAATGGTTGATTTAAGGTGCGCTCAGCGCTACAGCGCTTCTCACTGGCCCCGGAAGTGCTTCATTCTGTTCAGAGGACAGCTGCGCAGTTCTGTTTGTCTTCCCTTGCCTTTTGATTGGCCTGGCATGCTTGAGAAGGGCACACGGACTGATTGTTTCACACAGAACCTGGCATGCTATCAGCTGGGAGGATTGTTTATTGGGGGAGAGGAAGGACAAAATCAACAAAAAGAGCCGGGAGCCAACAGCCAGGGACAGTCTTCAAAGGAAGTATCTACACAGCTACGAGCCAACATGAAATATTACAAATAGCGGCAGAATCCTCATTTCTCTAGTTCCTCCTCATTCAGTGGCTTTTGTAGTCAAGTATTAACCCTTACTGAACCATAATGGGCTGCATATCATAAAACACATATAAAGAAAGAAGCAGAATCAGCGAGTTAGCTGTGATGGAGCTGCAGCTAGGGTCACAATTTTCTTAACACACTCTTGAAGCTGTTGAATACATACTGGATTTACATTACCATGTACATGTGTTTGAATGGCAGTAAGTAATAACAGAAATTCTATAATGCTTTATTTGTCGTGGACATATAAGACATGTTAATACATTAACCCAAAAATATTCAGAATACTGAGGTGATAAAATGGTTGTTATTAAAATTAAATCTAATTTGCTGCTGCATTTTGTTTTCCTACTAAATTAAATAACATATTTATCGTCACCTAACTGACAATAAATATCTTGTCACCTAACTTGTTTCACCTTGTGTTTGGCATCTTAATGGAGAGAAGGGGTTACCATTTTTTCCCCTTTGAATTTAGTGGAATAGAACAGATCTCACAATTCATTTAACCATGCCTATTTCTTTTTCACGGCCCTGCATCGAGTCGCTCTGTACAAGGATGAGTGAGTTGTGGCCTCATGGTAGCCTCCATCTCTCTGAAAAAGGGAAGGGAGAAAAGGCAGCAAGTAAACAAAAACGAATCTTGGAGTTGCTTTTCCTTGCCTCTCCATCCTACTCGTTTTGAAGCAGCTGTGCAAAGAATGTCAAAAATTCAGAGTGTCCTCTTTTTATATACCGTTCTGTCAAGTATTTCTTTTTTCCCTCAGGTTCAGATGGAAACCAATGTCTGATGACACATCTGAGGTACTCTAAAACAACCTGGAGATAAAAGGAGAGCAGGAGAAGTAAAAGAGAAGAACGAGATGAGTGTGTTTGCTTGTGTGAGCGTGCCTCGCTGGGCAGCCATAAGCATGTGCACGAGTGTTTTTGTGTACTTGCTAAGACACACCGTGCGAAGACGGTGCAGATGTCCATGCTGTGGCTGGTTTCTCATGCTGTTAAACATCCCTCAAAAAGGAGAGATTTTCCCCTCTTTGTTTCAAATTTCACAGGCTGTCCAAATGGGCACAGACTTGCTTCCAAAATAAATAAATAAATGGATGTATCAGTGGCCAACATCTGCAGATTATGATTAGCATTTGGAAATTGCGTCCTTGAATGAGATTTGGATGTCGACTGTCAGTCTTTCTTTATGAGTGCGACTCCTATTCTGGGGAACTAGAGGGTAACGCTTTGTCCTTAAATTGGCTACAATTTGGAGGGAAAAAGAAATCCTCTTCTCTCTCTTCCCCTCTGCCCATTGTGATGTGCCGTCTGAACAAGAAAGAGACACTATTAATTGTGTTGAATATGAATAGCTGTATTTGGTTAAACAGTTTCAAAGGAAATTGGCCCAAAGGAACTTCTTTTCCTCTTCTTCCCCCTACTGTCTGTCGCTGCTTTTTCTTCTCTCTTTATCAAGATTTTCCCTTCCCTCTCTAATTTTACACTGAGCGAGCTGGCTGCTTTAGTACGGCTGCATTATCTTATGTATTCAGCTTTCAGCTCCTCTCCCTCTCCCGATGAGGCGAGGCTTAATTGGTCTACGGCTTTAAAGTCTGTAGAGCTCTCCACTTGCTCATAGAAACACATTCAGGGCCTGCTCATTCACTTCGAGTATGTGTTAGATGTACAAATATTATTTACTTTTATACTCCAAATCAAAAGGCACACACTTCCTGCCTCTTTACACATAGTCCGTGCAGGAGAATTTGCAGTGCAATTCACTTCAGTGTCCCTTGTCTTCATTAATGAAATGACAGGAATGTGCTGTTGCTTTGCAACAAAAATATTATTTTAAAAGGGTTGTTTCATTAATATGTAATGGCTCAACCGATAAGAACATGCACCCCCGTCCCCACCCAGTTTTAAAAAGGACATTAATTACAATATTGCAAAACCATTTAATTGAAAATAAATTTCAAATTATTAAAGAAAAATATGCTTTATTTGTATGTCCAAATTAAGGTTTAATGCCATTTATAATTTTACTAAATGCAAAATGCAAAAAAATTAAATTAAATTATTATTATATTTTTATCAACAGCATAAGATTTTTCTGAATTATTTCTGAATTTTTTTTTGTCACTTTTTTGTCCCGCATGAGCAAAAGCTAAATAAATAAACAAATGAATAAACACGCATTGGGAACACAGCAGAAGATAAAAATAGACACGGAAGGCAGAAGTGGAAAATTAAGGTTTCACCTCTTGGAGATGAGGCAAAGAGAATGGCTTTGTACAGACACTCCTGCATTCCTCACAACTAAACAACCTAAGCAATTAGCTGCACCATTAGAGCCTGGAGAAGGGGAAAGGAGCTGTTAAGAGAAAAACACTGGAAAGAGGAGGAGAGAGAGTGTCAGACAGAGAAACTTGGTGGCTCTTGTTCCACAGTAAGCTACAGTGCTGTTATGTGGAGTGTCTCAGCGTTGCATGTTGACGGCGACGGGGCCATTTCAGGCGGGAGCTGATGAACTGCAGATGAACAATTTTGCACTTCGCTTAGACCTGAGCTTACAGACAAACTCCTCCTCATTAGTTTTTGTCACTTGCTTGGGTGCCAGGCACAGGAATAAATGAGACCACTATCAGCGGCTGCCTTGATAAGCTGCCTTATCTCATTAGGTTCCACATCAAAGTTAATCAGAGATGGGAATAGTAATTGGCCGACTAGACAATGCCACAGATCATGGGGCTTTTGTAGTGTATGTCATCTCCAAAACATCAGCAGGCTGGGGCTGGAAGATAGGGTGCATCTGCTGGTGAGAGAAGGAAAGAGAAGTGTGTGTGGGGAAGTGCAGGGGAGAGGGGCTGGGAGTGAGAGCTGGGAGTGAGTGTGCATGATGAGGAGCAGGGGGTGCGAGAGACAGCGAGAGGGAGAGAGGGGATGAGAGGGGAAAGGAGTAATGGCAGAGGCATAACAAGCAAGCTGCTCAGAATTAATGAGCTTACTCAATAAGAAAAGAATAACCAATCAGTGTGTGTTGGGCAAATATAATTTGGGAATAATTGCTTGATTGCTTTTCTATAGTAGGCTGATTTGACCACACACAAGAACTGAGAATTAAGATGTCAAGACAAGAATTAATTTGGCAAGCGAGGGCACACAAATGTTCCTCTCGCTCCCCACTCATGTGGCTTGGAAGGCTGCAGAGCTGCGAGTCGGAGCGTACTAATGATGAAAACACAGTGGTAGATTGCGTATTCATTTCCCCGACTCTATTTTACATAAAGAGAGCCACGGCTAATGCCACAGATGTTGGAATATCATACAAAAAAAAAAAAAAATGCGTATGCTAACACATTTAATTGGCATTTTTGCATATTCCACTCTGCTGTTGATAGCTAGTTGCAGCTGATTGTTCAGTTTGTGTCCTCATTGATTTCAGTGGGTGTTTTTTTTTTTTTTTTGTAAGGGTAACTGTCTGGGGATAGTAATTGGTGATGCTTCCCATCCCCAAACAGTGCTCATTTCTGAAGTCCTCTCTTGTTTCTCAATTGCCAGTTCATGGAGGTTTAGAGAGTGTCTTTCATTACCCGCTACCTGCTTTGAGAAATCAGGCTCAACCTCACTCACACACACTTGTGTGAGAGGCAATGAGGAAATGTTTTTGTCCTCTAACAAAGTGCCGGTGGTCAGAGTAACACATTAGAGAATGACGGACAAAACCAGAGTTAGAGGAAGAGCAAAACAACACCCACCCTAGGACCCTAATGGCCAGCTGCACCCTGTTAATGACACGCAGCTATATCTGCACACATATATAGGCTAGACACACAATTCTCCAAGCTTCATTTCCATTACAGGACACTGTATAGGGTCTCCAAATGTACACATGGTGGGAGTTTATTAATAGTAATCATGCTGCATGATGCAGGCTAGAACACAACATTAGTCCTACGTTTGGAAGAGATTCAGCCAACTCCCAGTTAATTTAGTTTTGAATAAGAAATGTATCCCAACCTGACCACATGCATATGAATTGCCACATATATTTGCTCCCACATGTGTCTGGTACTTAGTTCCAATTAGGCTGAAAACACTGCTGCTGTGACAGAGGCTGCTCACACCATCTCAGTTATCACTTCTCTGCAGGTACCGCTGCTAAGGCTACTCATTTTCAAATATGTGAACGTGTCATTGTGTGTATGTCCACGCACACTGACATCATTTGAGCAGTGAGGTAAGTAAAGGGAATAAATAAGCAGGCAGAGGTCCTGTCATGATGATGTTATTGCCACCCAGGGCTTGCCTGCAGCATTATGAGGACAGGCACACTTCCATATCCCTCACTGTCACATGTACACGCACACACTCACTTTCACACATGCATGGATGCTAGGGATCTAGGGCATGTGCTCTAGGTAAATTTGCTTTGATTCACAATGCAGTTAATTGAGTCACAGGCAATGTCTCTATTCCCACATCAAGGAATTTGAAAATGTTAGATTATTTCGCTTGGGGATTAAACCTAATTTTCTTGTGTTACGCATTAACCTATTAGGCTGATTCATCTGCATTGCTAATGCTGCAGTGCCGACAGCTGTCACTGGTCTGAAAAAAAAAACATGATCATGCAATCCTTGAATGAGTGATCCCTGCACCGATTAGTGGCACTGAACTTCGCTGAGCCCAACTGATAAGGCTGCAAAATTCCCAAGTTGCCAATAGCTGCGAAAATTATCAGACTGTAGGCAAAGGAGAAATTGTGCCTTCCGGCTCAGGGGCTTCAATCCAGGGTTTGCCCAGATTGACATTATTTAAAGCTATGGAAATGGGCTCTGGCTATCTGGAGGATTGCTAAAATAAGAAATTTTCTAGCAACATTTATGAATATACTGACAGGAGAGGATAGGGGTAAAAAAAATGTATATATATATATATTTTTTCTTTTTTCCTGCACATTCTCAAAAAAGCAATTTTAGGATAATTTCACGATTTTATTATCTAATCTTGGGACATAATTAAACAGATATGTATGTAGGAAAAATCCATATGGGTGTATTATTCTGAGAGGACCTCAGCAATCCTTACTGAGAAGCTACTTTAACATAATCGCTGTGTAAACTATGTGCAGACCAAGTGCATTGTTTTCTAGCCTGATCCAGCAAAAATACTAACAAAATGTGTTCAATCATTTTACCCGTTTAACAAAAATGTAGTGCCTTTGCCACATCTGTACAATGTGTTCAATATAGAATATGTTCAAAGTGTATATCAATTCCTGGTCAATGAAATGAATGCCATTTGGTAGTGCTGCATATTTTGTAACATCAGTGCAATAATGCTTCTACATTAGATAAACGCAGCTACTGCTGGCACATCAGTCCTTTTTAACATGCACATGCACTGGTGAATTGCCACCATTTTGCATTGCTTAAGACAAGTGTGCACCCTAGACAAAAGCATTTGTGTAAAATACAGTGTGTGTCTCCAAGCATGAATGCATCACACACTTGTCTCCAAGTGTCTATGTGTCTGTGAGTGGATGAGTGTGTTATCATCACCTGTAAAAAAATGTG
The DNA here is from genome assembly GCA_037177515.1 of Pseudomugil tenellus. Classification (NCBI taxonomy): domain Eukaryota; kingdom Metazoa; phylum Chordata; class Actinopteri; order Atheriniformes; family Pseudomugilidae; genus Pseudomugil; species Pseudomugil tenellus. Next base: position 6,782,550 of record JBAMHX010000022.1, read on the forward strand.
TGCTGAATATTGGGGGGAAACACCACCACTGAGTGCCTATTCAAATGACCACATCAATCAGCAGCCAGCCCCTCATGTTTTCAACCTTGGAGGGCGACACTGTTTCACACATGCCCCACCCAGAATGCATCTGTGGTGCTTTAATGGCAGGCTGAATATTAATCCTGTCTCGTTGTTTACTGGGTTTTTATTTTTTTTAATGATCTATTTTCACTTTTGCTTAAACGCTATGCAAATTGAGGCATATGCATGTGTGTATGTGAGAATCTCAGCACTGTGTGAATGTGGTACTGGACACTTCAACAAGCCTAATGGATACAACTTCATTGGATATGGTCATTATCATGGATGTTCAAGAGTGATGTGACCTCACATTATCACAATAGATCCCGTACTGTTCTCATCCTCTGTCTAATTATGTATGGGTGCTGGGCACAATGCATCATACTCACAATATCTGATTTGCCAAACTGGATTTTATGTTTTATCTGCTTTTGAAAGCTTAGTAAATTCTGCAACTTTAAAAGTGGCATCAGCTCAAATACTGCAGTTCATGGAAACAGGCAAAAGCAGGGATTCCAGATAGTAAAAAGGCTACTAGGCACTAGGTTTAGGCATTGCCAATTGGTATCCCAGCGGCTATAGCATTAATGTGGGGAGTTGCAAAGCACAAAGGCTAATCAATGTCAGGACGGAACAGGAGAATCCCCTGGCCCACCCTATTTGACTTAACTGCTCCGTTTGTGCTCCTACTGATCCTGTGGTCTTTGTGTACATTGTAATGAGTGCTGACATAATCCTACGGATTTTCCTGGAGGCCAAACCTTTGCCACCCCCATCAGGCCTGGGGTTTCTACTCTGATCAGGAGGGTTGCCAGAGGAAAGGGAAAAGCAGAACCACAATGCCCCCCGACCCCCATGACATACTTACATTTAGGGATGGTTTGAAGCGCTCTGTGATTGAGCTAGTAACCCATTTTAATCCTATTAACACCAGCCAACAAAAGCTAAATCTGCTGCAGGACAGGCAAAGCTTCGTCTGAGGATGGAAAATAGGGTCTGGAACTAAAAGGGATATATTGTTGAGGGACAAAAATTGTGTATCAAAAAGATGTTGAACTGCTTTTAACTTCTTTTTAAGTGAAAAAAGGACAAGGAGAAGAACAGAAAAAAAGACACAAAAAATAATGAACAAATAGTCTCCTTGTTCTAAGTAAGGCTGAAAGAGGTGGACCACCAGTAGCTACTGTCGTATATACACAAGGTTAACTCATTCAGCAAATATCCATCTTGGAACTTGAAGGACATGCTACTGACAGAAAGGGTGATAAATGCACAGCAAAGTGCGGCACAGGAAGTGCGTCCAGTGTCTTGTGGGTGTTGGTACTTCGAGGTCGAGGAACAAAAACTGGGAGGCTCTCAATGCACTTTTGTTTTGGGTGCATCATGGGGCAGTGGGGCCAAGAATGCTGGTGGTCTTTGCCCTAACCCAATCAGAAAGGGAAGGGTCTTACACATCTAGTGTGGCAGCTTAAAGCTCCCCATTGTAAAAAACAAGAGGGGAGTGACAGGGCCCATACAGACAGAAAGTGTTTTTTAGACAAACAGGGCAGGGTATGACTCTTAAAGGGCCTGTGGGGGGAATGAACAATAACTTGTGTGAAGAATGAAACCCTACATCAGAAACATTGATACAGCAATTCCTCGCTAGGTGCCTTTAGTCATTACTGTTTAAAATGAATTATTTCTATCTCTGATCATTTTCTATAATAGTAGCCTGAAGCAGTTTAAAGTGTTCATACGATTAGATTTTCCTCTGTGGGATCTATGATATGTATTTACAGCCATGCAGGGTAGTCTTTGACACAGGTCATTAGAGACAGAAGCCTTAACCAAAGAGCCAAAAGACAATAAACTATAACTCCAAAAGGAAAAAGCACCCTGTCTATGGATACATCATTATTAGACATGACAATAAAATCCTGATTTCTTTCCTCTTTTCCCTGTGGAGTATCTTCAGTGTGGTCTAGGAAGTGTGCATAATGAGTGAAGTTAGACAAGGGATTGGCTGACTAGTCGCGACAGACAGTGAGCTCCTGTGAACCTCTTGTGAGGTCTGCCCTTCGCTCTTCCCAGGGCGCAGTCCTTTAAGCATCCTAAGATCCCTCTCGGACACAGCCAACGGTTGTGGTAACGTAAAATACATTTATGTATGGGTTTGACCTTTGCTATAATGAGTTCATATCATAATCATTGACCTAAAAAATGTCCAACAAAATGTTCTTCACTGCTGAGACGCAGTTGGAAAAAATAGAAGTAAATGTGAGAAAGGAAAAAGACTCGCAATGAGGGATCACATATGTGAATTTTACTGAAAATGTTAGTATGAAATCTCATTTATTAACATGTTAGCTAGAGGGCTAATTAGGTATCAATGAGTCTCTTTCCTCTGATGATTAATGTAATAGTAAAAATATTCGTGTTTACATGTAATGCTTATCATGCAGACATTAAATATAGTCCTAACAATAATGCACAGTTACAAATAATTACATAAATAGCAGACTGAATGTAGATTACATGATTATTCTGAAATCAGTAAATTATAAGAAGAAACTGTGGCATTTGAAGATGAATGAAAAGTAGATACGGCCACTTTATGGGTTCATGAAGACTTTTTTTTCCATTACTTGCCCTGTTCAGCATCATATCAAACAGAATGATGGTCTGGCTACTGTGTATTATGCAAAACAAATTTGTTTTTGCCAAGAGTAGACTTTTTGGCTAAAAAGCTCTTCTTGATGCTTGAGTGTTATTATTTATTTTTAATTTGGCTGTTGCTGAATTTACATATCAATACTGGTCCTGGCTGGGGTGGGCCAAAAGAAGAAAAAGGAGACAAAGATACAGCAGACAGCATCAATAAAACAGAAAACTGGGCAACCAGCTGCTAAAGAAAATGAAAATAATTAACAGCATCTTCAAGAAAACAAAGCAGACAATTATTAAGAGCACCAATAAAATGGCAGATAAGCTGGAAAAAAAATTAAAACGTGAATAAAAACAACAACAAAAGAAAAAAAACAGAGGAAAGCCTTGAAGCATAAATGTTGTTATTGATGAATCAAACTAACAAACACAATTACTATATCGGCATACATGTTTGTGACTATGGGGGAAAATATTACAATCTAGAAAGCACTCGGAGAGTGCACTCGTAACCTCCACCAACCTCACAATTCTCCTTCATATTGTGAGGGAAACCTACACCAAGGGGGTTATATTATCACCTACCTTTATCTGTCAGTTTGTCTGTTTGTCTGTGTACAACAATACTCAAAACGTTATGGACAGATTCTCATGAAATTTGCAGGATGTATCTAGAATGGGAAGATGAAGAAGTCATTAAATTTTGGAGGTGATCCGGATCCAGGGATGTTTTGAAGGATTCTTTAACAATGCGAGATAGCCACTAATGTTATTGCAGCTCCTATAGGCCGTCTCGGTCTGCTGTTTTTATTTTATTTTATTTTTTTGCGGCCTACTGGAGGCGTCAGCTGCCATCACATGAGTGCCTATCTTGAAATGTTAAAAAAATCCTTGAAAATTCCTGGATCCAGATAGTGATCCGGATCACCTCTGAAATTGAATAACTTCTTCATCTTCCCATTCTGGACATATCCTGAAAATTTCATGAGAATCTGTTCATAAATTTTTGAGTTATGTTGTACACAGACGAACAGAGAGACAAATAAACAGACAAACAGACAGATAAATGCTGGTGATAACATAACCTCCTTGGTGGAGGTAATAAATATAAATGTAAAATGTAATCAGGCCCCTGCAAAGATCAGTGGCAGATCAAACCAGGCTTTCCCCAAGACCAGGAAGACCAGCAGCCACATCAGAGAACAAATCCCAAACAGCCCACCACAGGGAAAACCAGGCGGAAAAAGGCCACAGACATATTACTCCTGGCTGTCTGAGTTTAATTTAACAAAAATTGGCCAATAAAATATAAACATTATCCACAGTTCCCATCCAGTACATGGAAGAAGCTGAGAAAGAATAACTGCTTTAGAAACTGTGTACCCTTTTTGTACAGCTTGAGAATATGTGAGTATAACCTAAATGATAAAAATAAAGCTGCTCATTTATTTTTCTAATTCTTTTTTCCAAACAGCTGAACTTATCAGGCAATATGAATAAAAAGAGCACTTTAAATCTGGGTGAACTTGTAGACATTTGTAGACAAAACGTTTTCTGACAACTCCTTTGCTTTTCAGAATTCATAAGTCGGCATCATGTGAAAGCAAAATATGCATATGAGTAATTAAACAAAGTCAATCAATTTAGTTGTGTGATGATCTTTAAAAGCGAAAATTAGAAACATTTAAATTGCTCCAATTTTTTCTCACACTATCCAAAGTTTTGTAGCATTAGACAATAATCAATAAGTAAATTCTCCTCCTGTCCAGGTATAAAGGCTTAAGAAAAGTTGCCCAGTCCTCTATGCATACTGGCTATTCCATGTGGACGAGTTTTTTTTACATCTTATAATAGCAAAAAATAGCAACAAATACTATTTAACAGATTCCATCTAATATAGTCCACATTATTTTTGAAACATTTTATTTTTACTTAAAATCTAACAGCTGCATGGCTTGATTCTAGTTACCTTTAGGAGTTGTACTAGTCCATTTTCTAAAGAAAAGATGATCAAACAGATGGGGCTATTCAAGCCTTTTACTGCAGCAACTCAGTATACTTCAATACCACCAGCGATGTCCTACTCTTGAAATAAATCAATCTAAACTGTGAAACTAGGATGCTGTATCTTTAATTTTATTTTGGTTAAAACATATTTTACTCTTATCTTTGCATTTAAAATGCAAATTTTAATGGTTCAGCCTTTAAGCTCACATATTCCATTCATCAACTATAATTCATAACATTACAGCTGGATTTTTCACAAAGGTTCCAAATCAGGCAATATAAAACAATATACTGATACAATACACAAAACCATAATATAGTTGATGTACTAAACCAAAATCACATGATTGAGAACCTTGGCAACACAGTTTGGAGCTTTTTTCAGAAAAGAAGAGGCTATCCTACCAGTTAAGATTGCAAATTGAACCAGAGAAAGTGGGCTTGCAGGAACTGCATAGATATATTGGATATAGCCTCCTGGCTACAGGTATATGATAAGCACTTATCTGTTTGCACTAACGGCACATATGCATTCAGTCTTCCTTCCACCCAGCTTCTTTTTCATGTATTGTGTTCAACCTCCAATGATGCACACGCATCCACACAAATGGATGCAGCACACAAGTTTACATTGCAGAAATAATATCTGCACACAATAGAAAGAAAGGCAAAAAATAAGTAGCTACCCACCCTGCTCCTCACCCCAGCTCATCTTTCTCATAATTAGCTCTCTTGTGCTGTTGTGCATCGCACACAGCCGCCACAAAACAAGTGCTTCACGGGAGGCGGTATTTATCAACATTTCCATTTACTGTGTACTAAAAGGACATAAGCAGCACATTCTCCTCAGTTCATGGACAAACTCTTTTAATTCAGCGAGGAAGCGAGCAGGTTTTCAACACACATGGCTAGACAAGCGTATCACAAATAGTGCAAGGCAGGCAGATAGGGGCTCATAACAAGAGATCATCAGTAATTTTCAAAAGTACTGAGTTCCGCCACGAACGGCGCTCAGCGGGTCACAAAGTGTACTTGACAGGAAATATGCATACTGAGTGGATCCCACTCCCCTGCTTTTCATTTGCATTGTGTATTGATTTTTTTGGTCCCATTTAATAAAATATTATGTGTGGGTCTACGGCAGCTTTTAGGTGTCTCTGGAGTGGACCAGTTTCATCGGAGGCTTAATGATAATTGCTGCTGGTAGAGGCAAACTCAGGCAGATTTCATTGCAGGGCCATCATGGCCCTCTCGCCCACCACTACTTTCATTCCCATACCCCATCCTTATGTTACACACACACACACACACACACACACACACACACACACACACACACACACACACACACACACACACACACAC
>JBAMHX010000022.1:6798447-6828718 GCA_037177515.1 Pseudomugil tenellus
TATATATATATGTATATAGGTCTGTTCAAAAGGAGCATTATGTGTAATGATTTCAATCTTGTGTTTTTTTGATGAAAAACCTTTTGAATGTTTTAGAAAATCTTTGACACCAATTATACAATTAATAATTAAGGACTAGTTACTTATTATTTGGAATTATCATAATTTTTTTTATTATTATTACTGAATAAATATTAATATAGCAAGAATATCTTGGCCAAGATAACACAGGTACGAGTCACTACACATTTAGACATTTGTCAAATGTGTAAGAATCCAGCTAATTTTATAAGTTAATATTGAAATAACAAAATCCTGATAAACCATAAGATAATAAACATTACAGGATAAAAAAAATGCACAAATAAAAATGTTTGCTTTCATGTCACATAAAACTGCATTAAGATAATTTGGCAAAACATAAAAGTATTTATTTTGTTACATATTGGGACAGATCCTGTGCAAAAAGTTCTGGAAAACAATAATTCCTCAGAATAAAAATGTCTTTTAGAAGTGTAGGTCTGAGGTCTGTAAATGCGACTGACTAAGAATATCTTTGTAGATTGGAACACATGATCGAGTCTACGGGCAGAGAAAAAGATTAACTAAAGCTAAGCAGAACAAGTAATGGTGGGTAAAAGATTTGGAATTAGTTACAAACCTCAGAAAACATGTGAGGATACATGGATGTAAACAGTGTCACTGTAATCCAACGGAGACATAAAGGTAGCAGATACAAGCTTCTTTTTGACCTTGAATGACAATGCAACCTGATTCTGTAATATAATGAGAATTTTACACAGATTTTTTATTTACTTATGGCCATATATATAAGAAACAAATAATTACAAGTCAATTATACCTACAATAAAGTGAAGGATAAAAATACAATGACCCTGATTGTACAAATTTAGTTGAGATATAAATCGCAAACTACACCTACCTAGTACAACTACCTTTTATAGAAGCAGAAGCTGACAAGTGAATGCAGACAAGACACTTGCTCGTCCTAATACACATAAATCAACTGTATAGTAAAAGCAGTCTAACATACTCTGACTTACCAAATCTATGTTGATCTTTTGTTAAAAGAAAAAAAGGATTATTTTTATAGATCTAAAACAAATTGCACCAGAAATGAACTTCTAAACCTAATTTGTCTGATAAGATTAATGTCTTTTAAAGGATTTTCTATCTAATTTTAACTAGCTATGAATATGAAACACCTAAAAGGAAGATTTATTATCCTAATCTTTCAATTTAGTCTAATTTACTATTTATTTCATCAGGACAGGCCTAGCATATATAGAACACAAATAATCATTGTGCAATGTGTCTGTTTTAATATCGGTACTCTCCTTTAGTATGAAATATCCCTTTTTGGAAAAAGACATTTGAAGAAGAAAAGCATCCTTTTCAATGCTTTATTTTTCTTGCAGTGGTGCAAAGGTGGAAAATCAAACGACCTGCAAATGTTACACTAAGGCACATAAAACCTGAACATCCTCACCATATTGATCTTTTCAAGTTTAAAGAAACTAAATCCAACCGTGATCATGCTCAGGTTGCCACTGTAGTGTGATCTCCTGCTACAGTAAATATAAATAAAGATAAAACTTTTTAAAAAGTGTAAAAGATGTGTTTTTAAGGTTTTAAATACAATGCGTACTGTGACTCCCTGTGAACTTGATGCAGGTGTTACTGCCACCATCTGCAGCCTGCCTGTCAGCCTGCCATGCTGTGATTGAGACATCAACCTAATCCATGTTTACACTGTCCTGCATGTGTCATGCCTAGCCGTTAACCACACAGAATTAGGCCGTGTTTGACACCTCCTGTATCCCACCACTTGAACCCATCATCGACTTCAGGCTCAAAGCGCAGTTCCAGTGCTCCGTAAGCAGTTACAGCATTTTCAAGGGTCCAGAAAGCAAAAATAAAACAGGAGGCTATAAGGGGATTGGGGGATGTGGGGTGTGGAAGGAGAGACGATGGATGGCTACGGGTAAGTGCCACTCCTTGAATATCCTCTCCGGCTACCTTCCCACCCCGCCTCTCTCTCCCCTTGTCCTTCATTCTCCTCATGCCTCTCCTCCACCCAACTCTCTCCCTCATTCTCTCTATCTTCCTCTGCTTCCCTCTCTCCATTGCTTACTCAGAGAAGCTGCCAGTGTTTGCTTGTCCTTATCCAGGTTTCTAATCCGCCGCCAGTGAAAGAGTCCACTAAATAGATGGCGTCGAAAAAGGGGGAGAGGGATGGGCAGAGCCATTAGAGGAGAGTTTATCAGAGTCGCTCAATCTGTTATCATGCCTGTCCCTCTGTCCCCCCCACCAGCTGCCACCTCCCTTCCTTGTCATAGAGCTACCGATTATAACCTCGACCAGTCCACACACACACACAAACAGGCCACCTTTGAGTATATTTACGCATGTGTGTTTAACAGTTTTGTCAGTCTGCTTCGCCATAAGTGAGCATGTATGTTAGTGTGTACGGCTGCCTGTCAGTTTCTGCATCACCTGAAAATGGCTGCAGCTGAGAAGAAATATAAGCCCCTACCTCTTTTCATCAAGGGGGTCCTTTCAGTTAACTTCCTGTGTCTGACCATAAAGGGTCCGAGAAATAACATCAAATGTGGAGTATTTCACTAGAAACCAGAGAGGAGACTCTGAGTGTCCCTGAGGGCACTTGGAGGTGTGAAGCGGGTGCTTTAAAATATCCCTGCACTGTTTTGTTGGCACGGGTGCCACTGGGACCGAGAGAGGAGAGCTAGAGTTTACCTAAAGGATAAATGTCAGGCAATGGGCTAAATTAGATCCTGCCTGTATTAAGACATCAACTGCTGCTTATGTGTGCTTAGTGTGTGTGTGTGTAACCGCTTGTGGACCTTTTGCTCTCAGTGAGACTGGAGAATAGGCTAAAATGGAGCTCAGAAATTAAATATAATACAAGCTGTTTTCTCTATGTAGTGTATAAAAAACCTGGGAAGAGGGACAGATGGCCTCTAAGATGTCACAAAGCACAAAGAGCAGCTCGTTGCTTGGGCCAAATGAACTCATAACACACAATTCTGATAATATTCTAGTTATCCTGCCACTTTGTTTTCTTCCAAACCTGCTCAAAATGGCCATGACTTGGGAATACCTTCTTATTTACAAATGCTCCATAGCATTTAGCTTAGATTCTTCAGTGCCGTGAAAAAATGTGTGGTAGCTCTGCGACCACTGTAGCTGCAGGCATCCAAAGCCTATCTTCATGTGTCATTAGGGTTATATAGAAGGACACAGTGTAAGTAGTGGTGTGGCCTAATGTGTGATACAGAGAATAGGTTGTTTCTGATACCACAGGCCCTAAGTGTTACATTTTGACTATATTCTATGGGTCTATTTGCTGTTTACATTGTTGTAATCTCATCACACCTACAACTGCCACATTTGTTCTTACATCTGAGGATACAGAAATCACAGTCTGAGAAACATACTGGCTATCAAATTTATGTGGAAATACAGATGGGAAATGACTGCATTTGGATACGGCTTCTCTAGGTAATTTGCTGCAAAAACATTACCGCAGGCTTTATTAGAGTTTCTGTTTTTCAGATTTTGATGTCTCCAGCTTGGTTTATTGGGAAAACAGGAAAATGGCTGGTGTGGAGTGACATTTCTGTCCACTTGGTCCATGTTCCATCATTTACAAGTAATGGCCATGACCACTACCTCCCTGTTTACATAGGAGTGGTCTCCCAGCACACAGCCTGTGACAAATTATAAAAGCAGGGCCTATGTAGCTGTCCTGCATTTCATTAAACTTTAACTCGCCTTATCGGCAGCAACAGAGGATGGAATAATAAAGGCTGACAGGTACCTAAAGATGTATGTTTGGACTAGGAGACGGGAACAGCATGAGCGCCTCAGCCAGCTTTGTCACCAACGAAAGGACATATGTTGCAGGCTATAAAAACTGAAGGCAGATGTTGCGGTTTTACTGAAGCAGAGGCTGTAGGGCTGATGGCACTTCCCACATATGTCCACCATGAATAGCTGTCTGTTTCCCAACAGTGTTTCCAACTGACAAAATAATAAGGAATGTGCAACGTCATTTGTTAATATTTTTTATAATGAACATGTTTTACAATTATTTTACATTCCATTGAACATATCTGGTGACTAGAACTTTACATGATCCCATAATATTACCTTAAATTAGAAGGGAAAGTTCTTTACTGAATTGTGGTCAAGTCTAAATCCACCAAGATGGAAACATGGAAGATTTTTACATAATAGCAATACACTCATAAAGCACTCAAATTACTTGTGTAGAAGGTTGAATATAAATTAAAATGATTGATTTAAAGATGTTTCTTTGACTTGGGTGAATGAACGAGACCTAAAAAAATACTTGAGGTATGCTGTCATTCATTATTAGTAAGAACAATATGCCTCAGCCTTGCTTGTCTCTCTCTGCTTGTGTTTTTTTCCCCACGCTGAGGCCTCTCTGAAATCCACTCTACACAAAAAGAACCCTCAGAAAAGAAACTTGGATCTCAGGCGTAAGTTGGATGAGGTTTATATCTCAAAAGGACAATGTGGCAAGGCCAACATTAAACCATGTTAAGATCTTCTGAGAGAAGCATTTGATTGATTCCATAGAACCTTGTTCATCAAGGCCACCAGGTTTGAACCAAAGATATTTGGAATGTGAGGAAGAAAGAGGTAGTTACGGCAACAAAAAGCTGCTGAAGCGGCCTTTGTAAGTATCTGAAAAGACCTATCTAGAGCTCGCTAGGCTCTCCCGTTGAGCAGACGAAAGACTACCATGTAAATAAAAGCCAAGGGTGAGCTCACAACTTTGGCCACATGAATAAAAATGGCCACAATAACATTACAGATGCATACACAAATAAAGCCAGCCATTCATTTATTTCCTATAATAGTCAGTGGGAGTTTTCTCTTTATTCAGTGCTACAGAAGTATGAGTAAGTATGATTTTTTTTTCTGTGCAGTCCAACTCAAAGGGTAAAAATAAAATGATGTTCATCCACAATTCCGTTTATTGCCTTGAATGTTGGTACTGATTTTGTAAGCCCACTGATTGTCCAAAACCATTTTCTCCCTCAGTAATATCCATGTTCAAGAATTGCTAGGTGGTGTACATTTGTAAGTGCTGCTGATTTTGTGGTTTTCTTTGCTTTTCATAAGAGGTTACTTACCAAAACGGGCAGTGTGTTGATAGACAGCTTCACACATGCTTAGATAAGGCAAGATACGGCCTTCCCCGTAGGTGGTAGTGGATGTGCAGGGTATCGGCCAGCCCGGGGAGCAGACTAGGTGGCTGAGATAGCCTCCTCCTGCAGGCAAGTGGGTCTGGAGTGCCTGCTACTACTCTCTCCCCCCAGCAGCCATGTCCTGCTGGAGTGAGCCCCTTCACCAAAGCTTTGTCTGAGAAGAGCATAGCCGAAAGGGCCCTCTGACACGCTGGACAAGAACTTTCAATATACAAGCGTCACCTCCACAGCCTCATAACCAACCTTGACGGCAGAAACGTTCTGCATACTTTCCACTATGGCAACACATCAGTGCAAGGTTTATCTACAGCTTTTTTAGAGTTTGAACAAAGTGTTAAACTCAAAACACAAACATGGTAGCTAGAAGCAAAAGCAGAGCGCCATCTGCCCCCTTGACGGCCTATCAGGCTTTCATCGTCCATTTCCGATGAAAAATTTGCTGCATTCACAGCAAACCGGAGGAAAAAAAGGAAGCAAGATAGAGCTGAACGTGGCTTCAGTAAGTTTTAAATAGTTCTTTATCTACAGTGGTTTTTGACTGCGTTTCTGAAAAGAGAAACACAGATGTAATCAATAATGAACAGCCTTGGAAATGGCCGTAAACAGAAGGCTTATTGAAACGACGGATGTTTTCACCTTCTTTCTCCCTATATTTGTGTTTTCTAATTTACAATAGGAAAAAAACAGATATTTTCTCCATTGCTGAGCTTTTCACCACATCTGTTCCTGAAAAGAGATTGCAAATCTCCTAGTCAATACAAACACACAATTGTCTTTCATGTTATCATAAGTAATAACCCACCTTCGCTTGTCTCTCAGCAGACATTTCCTTCACCGATAACTCACACCATGTGCCACAAAGCGTGACAAAGCTCACAGTGTGACATATCTAGACCAACGGCGAGAACTCAGAGACGGCGAGGGAAGAAAGAAGAATGAAGAGGAGAGCGAAGGGGGAAGGAGAGTTAAAGAGGAATGCCGTATAATGTATAGTGGTTTTGTCCAGGTAACTGTTGGCTCAAATGCAGCTGTGACACATTTGAAATTGGCCCTGGCCTGCCCACAAAGAGAGAAAGAGGCGCCGCAAGCACTAGCCAATCCATACTCTCCAGACACCTGCTCGGCATGGAGAATCCTCAGATATTGACCTTCAATTCAGCCGGCATTCAGAGTTGATGAAAAGAGATAAGCACTCTAATCTGTCCGTCGTCTTTGCGCTCCCATTTATCGACTAACTGACACAGACTTATTTTAGCTCTGGCTGGACTCGGCCGCTACACGGCAGAGCGATACATAACACTAACAGATGTTTATTTGAAAGAAGCTAATTTGAAAATTGCTGTTAAAGATACGTGAATCTGTCTCCTAAACCAAACATAATTGCATCTTCCAGGACATTTATTAAATGGGAATTGTTTGTAATTTTTTTTATTTGTTTCCTCGTGTGACAGTTGTGCTCTGTTTCCATCTATCAGTGGTATCATTTATTAGATTACCTCGCTTGCTTAAAATCTCAATGCTGAAGCATGTGTAGAAAGATTGTGTGTGTGTCTAAGCCTTTACCTAACTATGTCTGTGTCACAAGACACATACGCATAGCATACCAAGGTAAGGCCTTTTATTACTGCTTCCAACAACATCCTACATTTTTTACGTGGCATTTGTAGGCTGGACATTAGAGGCACTTGACAATGAGTAGGGGTGTAGGAGGAAGTACTTAAAACAAACCCAGGATGGTAATGCCTACATACTGTGTCGCAAACCTGCCATGAGGAGTGACCATGTGAACACATATAATCATTCATGTGCCTAGATTCGCAGACACAAATAACTACCCATGGACACGCACTCTGCATCAGAGCCATCCGGTCATTTTCATATCCGTATTTACATGTATATGAGAGCCAGCACATCTCAGGAATACAGATCTATTTAAATTCACAGAGAATTCGTAAATACCCACCTCCAGAGAGCCAGGAGAGGGGGAGAGACAGAGAAAGAGGCTAGTATATTTATTTGAGTGACATTGTCTAAATTGAAGTTTGACACTCTTCACCACTCTAACCTTTATGCAAATGTGAAAACATCTATATGTGATGGACAGAATTCAATTAACTGAGATGACAGAAAATAATCTAGTGAACTGAATACATCATGCAGTTGAAAGGTAACATAATCATCCTTGTAGGAACGGATGGGGAGGAGTTGGTAGGAGAGAGACACATAGAAATATAGAGAAAGAGAAAGAGAGAGAGAGAGAGAGAGAGAAGGTGGGGGAGGGGGGAGGGAAAGGAGGGCACAGAGAAAGTAGAAGATAGAGCCCATTTCTCTGGCGTCTTATCGAATGGCACAAGCTCTATTTCTCCAAAGCGGAGTCTTCAGTCCACTAAACTCTTGATCTCAAATGAGAGACCCTGGAACACTGTTGCTAAGCAATTAGGGGGGCTTATTGAGCCGCTGATTCTTGCCGCTCAGTGTCCATCATTACAATTTCTCTTCACCTCATAGACTTCCATATTGATGAGCAGGAGCCAGAGACCAGTGACCACACAAGAAACTGGACTCATCTGGCGAGGATGCAAATTACCCTACAGCACGGCAGACCCACCAACGTTATGCTACCAAACACAACCAAGACTGCCCCCAAAACAACTGTTGCTGAAACTAACCTAAATGAAATAGGTAGAATGGGTAAAAAAAAATCCTTGAAACGTCTAGTCATTAAGTCTTTTCTTTACAACAGTTGTAAGCATCGCCATATGAATACAGTGTTGCAAATAACCTGATACTGTTTCAAAACTGTAAAACAATGTTTAGTCTAATTGTTCAAAACAATTAGTCCTGATATTAGAAGTCAGTGCAAAGAGCAATTGAGAGAAAAGGAGGAACCAACAAGAGAGCTGCTGAATGGAAATGGTCAACACTTTGGTGAGCTGATGGCCAGATGGGGGCACCCTTACCCAAGATATGAAAAAGCCTGCTGCACAAGGGATGGATGGTGGGGGCTTGACTCAGACAAACAACAATGTACAGAGAGGTGTGAATGTTTTTGCTGCGGTCAAAACTGCTCAAATAACATGAGTGACAGACAAATAAAAATGGAGAAACTTGAGAATGAAATCACTATATAGCCACACTTGTTTGCAGCAGAGCAATGTCCACACATGGGTTGTACAATAACCTGCAATGTCAATTTAGATCCATTTTTTTAGACTTCTTAGAAGAAAGTCCAAATGTAAATCTAAACACTTGTTTGTGTATTTTCTGAGCATCAAGTGACAGTAGTGAGTGATGTTTGGCTGTTACAGGGGTCTACTGTGTGTTGAGTGCTAACACTAGGTGGCTCTGTGTTCTGTTAGTGGTCCTGAAGAGCCCCTCAGTTTACTGAACTGGGCTTGTGTTCACACACTGGTGTCTTGAATAAAGCCTCTTTCATCATACACGTGTGTTAAAATAGTTATATTGTATATATTGAGGATATTAAAATGATAAATTATGCAACACATTTTGGGTGGTATGTTAAGAAACTGAACACAACTGAACAATAAAGTTAATTTTGTGTTTGCAGATCTCTCATTTTAGCCTAAACCATCTAAGCAAATCCTGTCATTTAAATGTGCTGAGAATACACTAAGAATGAATTGAAACTGCTGCCACAGTGGACGGTTAAGTGACTCCTCACCAGATCTCTTACATATAATATAAGTTCCATTAGTCAGTAAATGGCTACTGTATGACATTTAATTAAATATAGCCTTTCAAAGAAATCCACTGCAAGCAATTTAGAGTGTGGTTACATTTGAAGCTTGTGTGAGGTTAGTAGTGCTTTTAACTACAGCACCCACTGCACTGACTGTTAATTAACATATTTAGAATAAAGTAGGGTTGCACATACACTAATCATTCTTTAATTTGCTGAGAACAGCAAGCTTTCAAATACTGGACAATAATCAACATGCCAAGCCTAAACATTACATAATCAGTAATTATGTTTCACTAAGAGAAAAATAAATAAATAAATACAAAAAAATGAACAGCCATCAATTGATGTGATTGCTTAATGGATGCCTTAATGTGTTGCGAAGGTTGTGTCTATTTGCCATGTAGTCAAACGCACTTTGCGTTCAACAATGAGCAAATACAAAAGAATGTTAGAGAGAGACAGTTGGAAAACAGCAAGTGTTCTCAAGTGCTCCTAATAAGTATAAATACTTAAAGGTAACCTCTCCTGCTATTTGGTACCATTTTTAATAATCAGAAGCATGTTTTAAATTGCACTTAAGTGTAATATCTTCTGCCATCCCATTGTTATGGTATAGCTCCACCCTGCCCTGTATGATGCAAGGGGTGGGTTTGTTCCAGAAGCCCCAGTGCACCATGGGTAATGTTATGACTCCCATAATGAGGGAGCTGTCACTCTGTCCTGGGGTGGGGAAGGTGCCTTGGCCCCCTCCTAATCCTGGAAAACCCAACCTGAGCAAATCCCGCTTCATTCCCAGCTTTATAGCTGAAGAACGAAACAGAGCGGTGGCTACTGCTCATTCTCAGATAGGACTCGGAGAATCCGACTATGTGTCCATGCAAGGTTAGACATTAAACTTACATCATAAAGAATCTGCATATTCATATATGTTTTAATTTGATTCGTTTCAAGAATTAATCATAAAAGTTAGAATGGCTGCATCAGAAAAGATGGAAGTTAAGACGAGTGTCTGAACAGTAAATCACTGCATTTCTTCCTTGTGAACTAAGAAAACAAAACAAAACAAAAAAGCCGCTTTGTATTTTCAATTATTTCTGCAGAAGTAGATACTTTTATCATTAGTTTGGTTACATCATACTGTGAGGATCAAATGTGCACATACTCTGACAGAAAGAGGACCAATGAATAGAAAAGTTGCTAGGGAATCAGATCTTCTCTTTTTTTTTTTTTTAGACATCACTTCCATCCCCGAGGCCTGTGGCTCCACAAAACACACATTAGGAGAAGATCACACAGCAGGCGGGGAGGCCTCTGCTGTACTAACTGCCATCAGGTGACTCTTTGCAGCTTCAACGGTGGCACATCCCAGCAGGGGACACTGCTGATTGGTGACTACGCACACAACAATATCGCCTGTGAACCCATTGCTTTATGACCGCCCCAGCTTTGATGCAACATCTAATTGGCCGAGATGAACTGTTGCTGTGGCAGCTTGAGGCCCAGCTCCACTGTATGCCAGTCCACACAGTCACTGTCTGCATTTAATTAGGTCCCCTTTGCCTCTTGTGTATTTGTGTGTACTGTAAGTGTGTGCACACTATATCGTTGCATAGATCTGACTCCATGCTTGTATTCCTCTTCTGCATGACTTCAGTCACTTGTTATTTGTTGCACCATTTAAAACAACTCCTTGTTTGTTGTAACAAAAGAGAAAGGTGCAATTAGATTTCATGTGAAAGTAAAGAGAAAAAATATATAGCCTTATTTAAGGTGGAGAGGCTTGAGTCTTTATTCCCTGATGGTTTGATTTCTTAGTTGCTAATGCTGTTCGTGGTAAAAGCGAATGGTTTGGACATTGACAGGGAGCATTCGAGCAGAAGAAAGAGTGAAGGGTGTCATAGAGGTTTGTTTTCACAGACCCTTCACTTCTCAGCATTTGGTGATGGGTCTGGAGTCTGTTGTCAGTGCAGAGAGGCTGTGTGAGAGTGGTGCTTTGTTTAACTTCCTCTCAGTGCAGAAGAAACCAGCAGGGCCTGGTAATGAGTCTGCAAACAGGACTCACATGGAAGGGATCGACGCTCGTCATTTCTAATTGCAGGGAGAAACAGCAATGTCTTAGCTGTCACTTGAGCTAGAGCTTTACTTTCAAGGGATATAGTCATGTAATCCATCATTTTATCATCACTGTGACAAAAAATGACAAAGTCATTACACACAAGTCATATAAAAGACCAATAGAGCTTTGCTAACATCCGTCCACAGTAGTAACAGTGTTACATTACATTCCAACAGCAATTTTTATATAAAAAATGGCAATATTAGAAGCAGTGCTGCTTTGTTTATTTGCATAAATGTGAAGAAACACCTTAAAGTATCATGTGTCTCAGCTTGTGGTAAACTCACCAGTGCACAATGACTGATTATGGTAAATTACTATCCCTATGCGAGTTCCAGAGAATCTGCTCTTAGTGCTGTATGCAGCCCTGAAGCAGGGGAAGAGAAATTGTTCCACCCAAGTACCATAAAACAGATTGGAAGCTCAGAACTGTGAATTAGCTGCACAGGAAGCCCCTAAACCCCTTGTTTTATTCATGAGCGTGTAGGCTATTGGAGGCTAAGAAACCCCTGTGGTCTTGCCTGTTACATCAAGGCTGCATGCCGGGTCCATCTAAGGTTGCTTTTTTTTCTTTCATTTATACATGCCATGCTAATGCAACACTGAAAAACATCTCAGATTAACAGTTGCTGTTATCATACAGCTATGTTGAAATACTCCAGTGAGTGAGCTTTCATTGATTTAATGAATCCTGTTGGAAATGTCTGCAAGTTACATTTTGGGGTTTACGGCTTTTGTTTGACAACAAAAAAAAAAAGATGTGGTAAAGAAGGTGAGTGGAGGAACCTTGCACAAAATGTTGAGACTGTGTATTGTTACTGGTAATCCCTCGGAAATTGAAATGGGGAGAGGTGGTGCCTTCTATGTGAGAACGTTACAGCATGTACACTGGGGGACTACAGAGTCTGAGAAGAGAAGTTGGTAGAAGCCATACAGAGTCAAGTGTGATTGAAATCCAAGAAAAACATCTGTCAAAAGTGCAGAAACCTTCAACGAAAAAAAAAAAAAAATTACATTACCAAATCCTCATGCAAACTGTTGTCTCATTGTACAACAACTTCACAATTTTAACATATATTATAACAACAAATACTCAGGCCACTGCTTCAGTTTGGTAAGACAAAAGAAACAGAATGTAGATGCATAAAGATCCTACATTATTTCAAAATGGTCAGCTCATAAGTCTTATTTAAAATTAAAAAATCATGTTTTCTATAGAATTAAAAAAGCAGAGTGTATGAACATGATCACAATGCTTTCACAACTATTTCGGCTTTCATAGTGACAGAAATAGCTCAGGATTTAATCAGCAATAAATGAAAAAAACATGCTCTGATACCTGTATTTCCCCTTTTAACTAACACAGAATTAGACATGAGCAACTTACTTTACCAAAGAGAAGGGGATTTGGTTATTTACTATGCAAATGAATAAGCAATAATAAGAGAGTTGCACTATGACAATAATTGCCCAGCAGGAGACCATTTATCATTTTTTTATTCCCTTTGAAAGCCATTAAATGCATCTCACAATGTCAAGCTAGAGTATATGTGGAATTCAGAGCTATGTTTCCTTGTTTACTTGGTTTGTCCCTGTGCCAGCATCTCCTAATTGTCCTCTCTGAATTTAGCAACTTGTCTCTTGTCATTACGCTGGCACTGAAGTCCTAATGAGTGGAATTGTTATCTGAAAGATGGCCCCCTTTTTCCCTGCTGCAAAAGCACATTAGATCCAGACAGCTCATTTCCATTCCCCCTGTCATCTCTCTAGAAATGACGTGCAGTGCTTGAAACTGTTTATTTCCAAATTCAGACCTCCTCCGCGGCAGCCATCGGCTTCAATTACCAGTTTTTCCTGAGCGGAGCCATCAGGCAGCCTGACACTGAGGTCCAACCTAATTCCCACCTTCTCCAAAGTCAAGAGCATAATGTGCAGATAAAAAAGGTGGAAAATAGCCTCTCGCTCATTAGCATGCAGCGCCCGCCTGTTCATTTGCTTGCTGCGAATGAAAGTTCTGACACTCAGTGCCTTGTGCAATACGAGAATAGTCCTCTTCAGAATGCCTCATGTCCTTCTGCCTCAGAAAGGTCATCGGCATAGGTGTGCGTTCACCAACCTGGCTCCCTGCTCTTCATTGGCCTACCTGGGAGAGGGGTTAGCTAGGGGTATTGATTCAGGGAGAACCTCATTACCTGCTGAATCAACATATTATTGCCATGTTTCACCTAGTCGAATTGTTTACAAGTGTTTTTAGTGCGGGCAAAAACCTGCTCAGGTGGGCCATGACCGCATTCATTAGTCCCTGACCCTGGTGATTATGTGTTATCTGATAGGCTGCTCTCTGGCTTGGCTGCATGAACAGGGTTAGTGGCCTGCCTTGGCCTGGACCCATTACAAGCAGACTCTTTCACTCTCGGTTATTCTCTCCCTCTCCCCCTCAGTCCCTCTTCCCCTCACTGTGTCCTCCCTATGAATGTATCCATTAGCCTGGTGATGTGTAAATTGTTTTCACCTGCACTGCGGGCAGATGGGAAGCAGTGTCTCTGTCGTGATTTCCTATGCATGAGCTTTCTAATCAGCAAGAGAGTAAAACGATTCCCTTGCTTCTTGCTTGAAAAAGGTGAGCTTGCACGAGCATGCACACATACATTGCAAGCACACATGTTCTCTCACTGACAATTTGCAATCAATATGCATGCTGTGTTGTGGGGATATTGGTGCGGTGGTGGTGGTGACAGGGTTCATTACTGGAGCTCACCTTACAACACTGTCATGGCTTAATCCTGAAAAGAGGGCCTGGGCCTGAGTTGATCCTTGCCCCCTACCATTTTCAATTTTAGCTCAAATTGAATGATAATTTGACCTGGAAGAAAAAACCAGCATAAGCACAATGACCTCCAATAGAAATTTGAACTAAGTGTGACCCATGGAACAGACAGAAGAGGATGTCCCTCATGGAAACAAATAAAGGATTTTCTAATGCCTTAATGTGGATATAATACATGCTTTCTAAGCCTCTCCGTGGTGGAATAGGTCAAATGGGCAATCTAAGCAAAGATTCATTTATTGAACTGCTTATATTCCAACTTAGTGGATTGTTTGTGCAGAAAGTTCCACAGATTTTTGAAAGCATGCCTTAAATAATATGCAAATGCATTAAGGTGATGATGATGATCACATCATTTTTTTTATTTTGTGCCTAAACTTGTAAATAAACTTTGGTTTTGACCTGCTGTTCAAAGACATACATGTTAATTGGTCACTCTTATTTCTTCCTGTGAATGAATGCAAGTGTGAGTTGTTTGGCTCTTTATGTTAGCCACGCTATAGACATACAACCTGTTCAGAGTGTACCAGCCACCTCCAGACTCCTATACCCCTATGACCCTGATTGGACTAATTTGTGTAGATTTTTTTTTTGTGTGTTCATTAAATTATTTAAAAACCATTTTTGCAATAATAGTGCAAGTTGTGTTTAGGAAAGATCTGCTACTTCTGATAGCCTTTTCACTTTCCTCAAGCTTGCACTGGCAAACACGGAGGTGAAGGGGCACAGTCTTAACAAGGCTAAGCATCAGTGTTACCAACAAGGCCCTTGACAGGAGCAAACAACAAGCCCTCACTGTCAAATATCTGACCCAAACAGCAAGTAGGTCTCATGAATCTCATCAATCCCATACACATCACCAGTATTTGCTGCTGCTTGCCACAACATTTCTCCAACATGGTGTTGCTCTATCTCTTAGCTCAAATATTCAAGTCAAATCGATTATTAATCCTTTCCTCCATGGCTCTGTTGCCACTACTAACACTCTACCAATAATAATAATAAATAATAATAACAACAACAACAACAACAACAACAATAATAATAATAATAATAATAATAATAATAATAATAATAATAATAATAATAATTATTATAATTATTATTATTATTATTATTATTATTATTATTATTATTATTATTATTATTATTATTATTATTATTATTATTTAACCAACTTTCTTACAAAAATGCTTTACAAGAAGAGACTAAATGACTTACTGAAGTTCAAGAATACAATTATATAATGTGTAGTATATTAATTAGACACTGACAAGGGTTTTGTAAAGAGGAATGTCTTACGGGGGGCTAAGGCCGACAAAGCTGTAGTATATCTGAGTTCAACTAGCAAAGGGCCTCATATAAGATGAATGAATGTACTGTACATTAAGGGTTAATACATCAATACATTAATTCAAATTTTACTAACCCAATATTATCAACCCATAGTAAAAATATATTATATTATATTAGTTATTTTCTTTATTCATTTTTATATCTAATGTGAATGTCATTTTAATTTAGAATTTAAAAAAGAAATATACTTCAAAAACACAGAACTTGATGTAAAGATTTTTTTACTTGCATAATAACATTGTACTGAACCTCTAGACCTCCTCCCTTTAATCTGTTATCTTGATTCTTAGGTTCTTTATTCATTGGACTAAACTGGGTTTAGCTTGGTTCTCCAGTCCTGAATCACAGAACTAGTAGCAGAAAAATGTCTCACTGGCTGTTCTGGATGCAGGATGATGAATTACAAGGACTGGAAATACTCCAGCAGAGCTTGATAATAAAGGTGATCTTGGCCCCTCATGAATAAAAAAAAAAAAAACCCATAATATCCACAAAAGTAACAAATAGTTAGTGTGACCCACCCACACTAAATAAACATCTGCCTGTATGATATTTAATCTGTAGTTTCAAGATTTGAATCAAAAAGGCTGGTGTGAATGTGCCCTACATGTATAGGAACTAAAACTGAATAGCTTCCTCAAGGTTCATCTGTACCAGTGTCACATGTCACAGTCACATAATAATATCTGAGACATGAGGCCGATGTCCAAAAAGAAAAATATATATACAAAATGGAGATTGAATCCACTCTGCATCACAAGTTGTTCATTGTCATTTGACCTGGGATTCTTTGTTCAAACCACACTGAAGTATTGTGTGTTCAGACAGCTCTCAAATCTACCCCGATGTTTATTCAAACAACCAACAAGTGTAGCATCGGGGTATTTCTGATTTGCCCAAACTTTGCAATAATGGAATCAGAAAACAGAGAGAAAAAAAGTTGAATTACAGCATGTCTTAGCACAGTTTAACACACCCACTTGGTGTTCAAATTCTTCTCAAGATGCAACCTAAAAGGCAAGTATTGGAAACTAGTTTTCCTAAATCCCATTCTATTTGGTAAGCTTTCTTTTCCATGAAATTATAAAGGGGATTTGTTGCAGCTTTTCATTCACTTGATAGCACTTAACTAATTGCTGTCCTCATAGACAAAAACACACACAAAATGGGGACACACAAATAAACCATATGTCTGCAAATGTCTGCTCCAACAAGGATATAAAGATATGACAGTGATGAGTTTTTAAAATCATTTTAAAATGATTAAATCCTGATTTTGAAAACAGATAGTTTTAATATCATCATCAGGATACATTTATCTTTTTATTAGAATATTATGAAAATCAAACTATTGCTCTGCAAACTTTAAGTGCCTACTTTTTGAAACAATCATAAAAGCCCTGTCAAATCTCTTCCACTAGCGTTATCAGCCAATTACAGACACAAGTGACCATTGAATTTGCACATGAAACTTGAAAGCTTTTGCACTCTGATGCAGAATGCTCTCTGGAAAAAATATGTCAGACCTTAATTTGCAATTTTACATGAAGTCACCTGAGTTCTGGGCAATCAATGGGCTTTACCTGAATGGAAGCACAATAGCATTGTGAATGTTAAAAAGTGTCACAGTTCTTCAACATTTTTTTGTAAATGCTAACCAGGCAGAGTCATGAATGAATAAAAAAAACTCAGACTAAGTTCATTTTAAATGTGCAACAATAGGAAACTCCTACGCCTTTTTTCTTGACAGATGAGCGCCAAGTTTTTTTTAACCCCAAACATCGCTTCGGTATTGAACCATGAAAACCAGAGCAATGGAAGCACAGTCACAAAAGACAGATAAACCCAACACCAGAGAGGTGAGCCAACTGTTCCAAGTCTTGCACAAGGGAAAGGAAAAAAGGGGAGGGGATAGAGAAGATAATTTAGCATTTGTGTAAGCTGTTTATCAAATTATTAACTGCACAGATGTTTCTGACTAGCTAGGGGCTGAACATAGGCTCTGCCAGGCAGGAGAACAAAGGTCTGAAGGATTGAATAGAGATGTGCACTGAATATCAATTTAATTTACTAGGTGCTAATTCTCATGCAAATTGTGACCTCTGTTGGGGCATATCAATAGCCATACACAATGTATGTCTTAAGAGGAGCAGCAGGGATAACCAGTGCAGGGACCTTGCATATAACTACAAATAATAAAAGTATGATATTCATAGTGCAACCGTTTATAAAACAAGAAAAAAAGTAGAACTTGTGGAACTTTTTTCTTTAAACTTAGAAATACTCAGAAAGAAAATAGCTCCTCTATCATTCTTTTTGAACGATAGAGGAGCTATTTTCTTTCTGCTTTAGTTTTAGAGCATTTGGACTATTTTACCTAACTTGAGAGGAGCTTTATTCTCTGTGAGGTGTCATTTCAAACCCTTTAAGAAATATGTTGATATTTTCAGTGTGGAAATAAACAAAATGTATGTAGATTATATTCCATGCGGACTCACCTGTTCTGCTTAATTCTGTGCAGTCTCTCTCCCTACGTTGTGTACATCTGGATAGCAGACAAAGTATATTATTTATATTTTGCACTGTAATAATTACAAGTGCATGGTATGACATCAAACAAAAGGTTGATCACAGGCACACCAACCTTGGCTGAGCTCAGCTGGAACAGTGTTGCAGCAAGTCTCATTTTCTTCATCATCTCCAAAGTACTCCCTTTCAGCTCTTCTCAG
The DNA here is from genome assembly GCA_037177515.1 of Pseudomugil tenellus. Classification (NCBI taxonomy): domain Eukaryota; kingdom Metazoa; phylum Chordata; class Actinopteri; order Atheriniformes; family Pseudomugilidae; genus Pseudomugil; species Pseudomugil tenellus. The sequence continues at coordinate 6,816,461 of JBAMHX010000022.1, forward strand.
CACAAACAAACAAAAAAAAAAAAAAACAAACCTGGCAACAATATCAATTATACATGCAGAAGGCAAACAATGGGATTTATTTCAGAACAAATAGCCTCATAGAGAGATGTTGAATAGGGTAGATTAGCATTAGAAAGGGGTAACAAAACTCCACAGTTCAACGGCTAAAGAGCAATTTGATGGAGCTAGAATTGTGGAAATTGGTTGATTGGGATGTGCATTTGGAGGGGCTGTCAATTGCAGAATCCCAGCAAGGACATGTAGTATTGTGGCTCTGAGAAAATGACGGGCTGCTGCAAAACATGACATTTTGAGAAATGTCAGTGATGAACTTTGATAATGCAAGATGAGATCAGCATATGATGATCGACCAGCCATCTGACCAAATGAAACATCAGATCAATCTATACCTGACAGAAAGGGTGAAATTGATCAAACAAGAGACAAAGAAAGGTTTTTGATGGGTGGTATTTAGCAAACGCAGGTTAATGTCTCTGGTAAAAAAAAAAAAAAAAAAAAAAAAAAAAAGACATTTAAGCATCTTATGTTTGAAACTAAAAAGAGAATTAGTCTTAAGTACAAACTCAGGGGATACTTACTTATTACTGGGAAATTGGTGTATTTCTTTCCATTAAAACAATAACAACATTGCTACAATACAGGGTTAAATATTTGCACAAAGTTTTGTCTAAATAGTCAACCCTGATAATGCGCTCTAGTCGTCACACCACGTGCTCTCTATGTTTACTAGCAGGGATTTCTGGGAAACGGTGCTCATGGCAACCACCGTAAACACATGCCACCTTCCTCTTACTCCTCCTTTTTTTTGTCTAGACTCAGCGGCAACGCCAAAGCGGGTGAAAATGGCCAGCTTAGGTTCCACAGAGGACAACTATTACGAAAAGATTAGAGCGATTCAGCAAAGCATGTATAAAAGGTGAGATTTTTTTTCTTTGTTGATAGGAACACGGCCCAGTGGAGACCACGGGCTCGAGCTATTATATAAACCGCCTGCTACCATCATTTTGCCGCTAGCTACTCAGCTAAGTCGGGGGTCCTTTAGCTAGCTCATACAGTAGCTCATGCAGTCATTGTAGTCCTCCGTGGATGCTGCACAAATGGAAATAGGGTTTTCTGTAACAGTTAGTCTTTAGCCAAAGTCTCTCTAAAGTCACCGTGTGTGTTTTATTTAAATTTGTCGATCGGTTCCTGATTTAACAAACTCGCTGTGCTTTGTCAAATAGATAAGCTAATTATGCTAATAATTAGCATAGGAAGCACGGAGATGTTAACAGTACGTATGCGTGGATTATGTTCCAATTATGTGCGTGCAGGGAAAAACGGAGACTGGAGCTGGAGAGGGAACTGTTTGCCTACTCCAGATCCGATAAAAGAATGTAAGTTAAGCTCGGTAATATTTAATTTACATTTTTAAACAGTTAAGCTATAAATGACTTACTTTATATCATGCTGACTTTATAAATTGAGCACATTTATTAAGTAAACATACAGTCCTGTAGGTAGGTATTTTTGATCAAACAATACTTGCTCCAGTAGAGATATTTTATTTAGGAAAATTAAATTATTATTTTCCAAAATGAGGCATTTGTTTGGATTTATGCATAATATGTTTTATTGTGACTGTTGTTTTATTTTCTTTACATTCTAGGTTAAAAAAAACCAAACACATCTCACATTGATAGGAGAGTTGAGAACAAAGAAATCGTATTGTGCTTAACCTTTTCTTGTGAACAGTCTACCTTTTATTTTTTTGACAATGCACTTGTATTCTGTTGAATAATGATTCTCCTCTGCCTTCAGCTCACAGATAAAGTCTTCCAAACTGCGCAGTTATCTCAAAGAAATCTGTGACAGGGAAGCACAAGCGAAAATGAGAAACCTTGAGCTTCAGAGAAATGTGGAGTGCATAGAAATTAGCATGAAGGAATATAGTCCTGACCGTGGCCCCCTGAAACAACAAAAGGTATAACACATTCATGCAGACAAGCACACACAGACACACAGCAAAATGCTTAATTTGTTCAGTAGCCTTGTTTTTCTCTCTATGGAAACACGTTAGAAGTGGGCTTTACAGTCTGCATTGACAGAGGCAAATTTTAAGCATAGATCTTACATAGTACCCATATATGCTTCTAACAGCTTGATGTGACAGTAGTAAACACTCAAACTGCAATTTATCACCACAAGCAAATGAACAAGGGACAAAACAATGAGCCAGTCAGATTATCACTTAAAACTCAATGACAGTGCTTGACAGCTTAATATCAAATTAACAAAATTGGTTAATTATGACTCACTGAGTTAATTGCTCAATATACAGCCTATCAAGTGCTCCAGAGGTTTAGTCATTCTCTCCCCTCAAGCAGTTGGTTTATTTCCTCTTGATGTTTTGAATCCTGCACATTTGCTGGTTTTTTGGTTGTCCTGTTGCTCTTTGTGTCCATTTTGTCTGCTCTCTCCAGTGTTTTTCTGGTTTTAATTATGACTAATGCAGTACAATTTAAGCTCACCCTGCCTCATATAATCATCATATACATATTCAATGAGGTGCTTCTTATTTAGTAGAGTTTTCATGGGAAAATATGAAAGCAGCGTTCTGTGCATGTTAGTGTGCATGTATTGGATTAAGACAATCTCCTCAATCAGATAAATGTTAAGGAGAATGTCAGCCGCTACACAGGCACACTCTCTTAGGAAAACCCTTTATGATTGACTGATAGGCTGATGCTTGATGTTGTCACTTTCAGTTTAATTCATTTTGCTTGACACTATGTACAGATAATTTTTAGGATATTGTGTAAACAGGAATCTACTAATGTCTGTATACATTTATCAATTCAAGTTAAATGCAATGTGCTATTTTTGTTCACTGCACTAAGTCAAGATTTTTTTTCAGGCTGACTTTTTAAAAAATATTTCCAGATTTATGGAAATAAGAAAGAAAATGGAGCTGGAGATGGAAGCAGCCAAGGTAATATTGTACCTTAATCATAAAATTGTGGCAATTATTAGTTACATGTTTAAAATGAAGAAGAATATTATTCCTTATAGATCTGCATATAATGCACCCTGTTTGCACAGTGAAGGCACTTTCACGGTTGATAAAGGCTTGTTTCTTTCTCATATAAGATCCTTCTTTTTAACAATGTTTACAAGGTTTATGTAAATTCTAGTTCTATAAGTCTTCGTTTTCAGGTTTAGGACAACAAAGAAAAGAAGATATTATGCCTGGTAAATCTGTAGAGGAGTCTACATTTAAACTGTGTATCTGTAATAGCACAGGTGTCTAATCCTAGCTGGTGAATCTGTACAAGCGATGTAGTTCAAGCCCATAGCTGCTTTCTCCCTTCACTTAAAGCAGTTAAAGCTCTTTTAGATGAAATGTCTAAGACATCTCATAATAACTTGGAGCATGCTGTCTAGAGCAGTCACTTGTAACTGTGTGCAAAACCCCCCCTCAGCCTGTCGATATTGTAATGAGCAAAATGGTACCGTCACTCCATTATGCATACAAGCCATTGGCTGGCAGTGTGCATGTCCCTCAGGCTGCAGCATTCATTAAGGGAAGCTTACCGGGCTGAAAGCTGGAGACAGATGATAACGGGATATGATTTTCATATTTAATACATTCCTTGGAAGAGCACACGCGTGCCGCAGATTGATAGAAGAATCAATTGCTACTTTAGTGAAACACTTTCTACTTTGCCCTGCAGCTACCGATGGAATCACTCAGCCAAGAAATTAACTTTTCCTCTTTTTTTACCTACTTTGTGGATCTGCTGGGCAGGCTGCATGGTTTACAGTGAATGTTATTAAGCAGCTAACTGTTTGGTATTTAAGACGCTTATCAGAAAAGAAACAGAAGCCATGCTTTTTGTTATTATGTTTGGAGGGAGGCTTTTTTTTTGCTTCTCTCTCTCCCCCCTTGGTGACATGGCAGACATGAATCAAAACTTGTCTAAAGGATTTCTAATAAGATTAAAAGTTAAAACATTGATCCGAGACATTCCTCTGAAAATGTTGAGAAAAGAATTTTGACCTTGGCCCAAATAAGCTTTACTTATTCAAAATTATAAATGGGATATTTAGCATGCTTGAATTGCATCTCTTTTAAAAGTGATTAGATTTCATGCTTTACACAAACCATATCCATGACAGAAAAGTATTATTTATTAGATAAGATAGCTTATTTAGCTGCTGAATTAAAGTGTTTTGTTATATTCACAGGTAGAATCTATGCAAAAACAGTACCAGGAAATCAACATCTCTAACACTGTGGAGGATTTTCCACAGTCACCAGTGGAAATTTTTATGGAACACCAGACCTCCACAGGGTCTGATGTTGAAGCTGGCACCACAAGTGTACACTCACGCCGAGCGTTGCATCGTTCACCCAATCGCAGTGTGCACTCCCGCGAACGTCTACCAAGTGGCCTTTTGAAGGCCTTCAGAGTTGGCGGAGAGGATACCGCCTGCAAGCGAACACATTTATCAGATGACATTTCAGGCTCAAATGATCCCCCTGACGGCCGTAATTTGAGTGACAAACATGAAAGAACGCTGAGGCTGCTCCCATCTGTTTGTGCCTTAACGGGCGCAGCTAGCAGTGTGGCTTTTCGAAGTGATGATGAACAGGAAGCTTCACCTCTGATGACCTTGACGGGGTCTGAGAAGAATCCATCTCCCAGCAACAGTGGCTTATTGAGAGCTAAGAATTCCCTTGCAGAACACACTGACTCCCAAGAGGAAGCTCATGAGCCACTCACAATGGGAGATGAAGAGAGAGGTCTTGGCCATTTGAAGTCTGAAACCACTTTTGGAAAAGGAGCTCAAGATACACCAGGTTTGGAGAGATATTTCTTTCTTACTAGCTTGTATTTTTTATTTGCCTTTCCTTAAATTGACAGTTTAAAGCACTTTCCATTTTAGCCTTTTTGGAGATTTTGAGTAAGCCAAGTGACACTGTGTGGTGTGCTTACAATCAGGTAAAAGTGAGATCATCAGTGCACTGAGTTCTGATGTGGAGCTGTCAGACAGCAGTGCTAGTGACCTGACAATATCTTTGACTCAATCTGAGCTGGAGGAGGATCTACCAGAGGAGGTGGCACCTGAGAAGAATTCTTACAGAGGGGAGAATGATCACAAGCTGCATAGTTCTGACTCATCCATCCACTCTAATGGGTCTAAGTTACATAGTGAATCCTCAGAACCAGAAAGAACCTTAAAAAGGTACAGTATTCATGCCTTAATGCTGTGTTTTTAATTGATTTAAGTAGTGGATCATTCAGAGAAACCGCTTTGTGTTTTTACTATTTTGTGTAGCCTTTTAAAACTTCACACAATGTGGTCAGTATTTCTTGAATGTTTTAAACTAAGCAAGTAAAGAAAGGAGAATGTTCTGCTTGGCCACGCTGAACCACAGAGGGCTGTTTGTGATTATGGGTGAAGACACAACGCAGTCCTTGCAACCATCCCGCCTGAAGCTGACAGAGGATTGTGGAAGTCACGGTCCATGCGTCTGTGTTCTCTGTAGCTCTGCAGCGACTGTGGTGGTGGCAGTGATGCATCTTATAGGGAGAGCTCAGGACCTGTCCACAACAATATTGCCATAATCCAAGATAATGCTGTGACGGAGCAATTTTCTGCTTGAGAGACCTCAGGAAGTCCCCAGTGGAGGAGGAAATTTGTGGCACCATAGAGTGTTCTGGAGGGTGGGCATGTGGACAGCACTTACAGCCACAAATCCTTAGCGTGATGATGGCCTCTGAGTTGAAGGATCACTTTGGATGAGGTTAGAGCCACAGAAAATCCTATGTGAACATCTGCACACAGCACCTCTGCTTTTTCCACTCAGTGTACTCTGTTTTATGAGTAGGAGCTCTTGTGCTTGAACAAGAACTTTTATTTGGTTTGCATATTCTCAAGGGTGAAGCGAGTGTTGAATTTTTGTGTTGTTTCTGCCTTTGTTTGGGCTGCATTATGAGTTGCATTGTGCCACTAAATGCTGTTTGTTGTTTTTTGTTTGTCTGCTTTTTTTTGGTGTATTTCTAATTTAGTGTGAGTGGGCATGTTTATTATTGAATGTAACAAAAATAGCTGTAATGATTGTATTTTTTCCTCAGAGTACAGCATCATATTTATGTTTGGTATATTTTTATGGTGTGAGCCTAAGAGGAGCTGCAGTTAGCCTATGTTGGGGAGACAGTGGTGGGGGCTGCTATTTTCATTGTTAACACATAGAATGTCTGTCTATGAGGAGCAAACCAGAGGCTTTGATGTAAGGCTTAAAGAGCATCCAGTCTCAATCTTCTCTCTCTCTCTCTTCCACCCCCCTCCTCTCCCTTAAGGTTAGAGTATATATCTCTCCCTCGTTTCAGCTCACAGTCAGGAAAAACAAGCCTGGACAATTCATTAGATTATCCCATTATATTTGTCCTCCAGCATGTACAGAGTGACTGAGACAGAAATATTGTCTTGAGTTTATTCTCCAAGACAATTCATAATAGCCTCAGTGCATCCTGCTCACAAATAAGCTCACTGCGAACTGCACTTTGGTTCTGCTTTTTTTCAGTGACACACCATCCAGTTACTAAAGAAAATATGCCAAAATGTCATTATGGCGTTGTAATTGTTGTCAATATTTATAAGTGGATCTTATTAAAAATCTGGAATGATGACTTACCACACATTTAATCCAACACTCGGTGTATTGGGACTGTTTGTACTTATATTTCTCACTTCCTTTGTGTGGTTATTTGCTGTTTTTGTCAGCTTGGTGAGATTCTCCTGACACCAATCACTCAATTTTGAGGCAATTCTGTTTGGTAAATCACCTAGGAGTCAGTACTGTATGCTGTAGGGCAATATTGCTGCTGACCTCTTCCTCCTGACTAACAATACACTCCTGATGATGTCGGCAGACAACAGCAGCAACTAAAGTGAGGTTAGAGACCTTGACATGAAAGCTAGCAACAATACAGATAGAGAGGTTTGCAGAAAAAACACAACTAATTCGCTTTCTCCCTCTCTAAAGGTCTCTTTTTGAAGAGCTTTTATAAATAAAGTGGGAAGAGAAAGATGACTATTTCAAGGCCCACACTGGTGATAAGGGAAAAAAATGAAAGAGTCTTTGCCTGTTCTACCTTTTGCCTATTCTACTTCAGCCACACTGAAGAGGACTTGGCACAGATGGATTGCACACTACAAAATGTCATGGATATAATTCAAGCTGCCAGCTTAATCAGAATGTTACCAGGAAACAACCTGCAAAAAAGAGGGACCAATTGTTTGCTGACCCCTAACCCAAGAGCCCATTACAGATTGTCATAAATTCTTTTTGGTCTCTCTTTATGGAAGGCGGCTCAAGATCTCTCGGCTTGGGGTTTCTGGGGGAATTCAATGAGGGCCACCCAGAGCTTAATTCTCAAGAAAGAGATGGATTCTCAATATCCACATGCATTAGGCATCCATTTCTCATTTTGCACACAGGACCAGATTAAAGTGTAAATCTCTCACCAAAAGAAATCATCCAGAGGCCCCTCTTTTTCCTCTTTTTTTGGGAATCATTTTCCCTACTTTAAGTGTGAGACAGTGCCAGTACTTTCATTACAGTTCAATTTTGCAGTCATATTAGTTGTATAGAAGATTATTTTTTTAAAATATAACTGGACAGAACAGATACAATTTGTCATGTTGTCACTTTATTGCAGCAGACAGCCAATGATACAATTTCTTGTTCTGAGTGCCAGCTTTCTCTTGCAGCCTGTTATTACACATGGCACCTTCAAGCGACATACTGAAAAGTGTTGAAAACCTGCATTGTGGCCATCAAATCTTAATGCCCAGATTCTGCAGTGGTCCTTGAGTACCTCAAGGAAATTGTTTGGAAAATGTACCACAGATTTGTGGATCGAATACCATAATTTATTTTTCTTTCTTCCTTTTTACAAAAAAACCAGGCCTATTGATCACATAACCTCCTTCACTTTAATTTCCTTTCACCGCATTAATGTGTAATGGTATTTTTTTCAGCCTCTCTCTGGAAGGATTCTTCAATCTGCTTGACAGTATCGAAGGACGCCTCCATGGTGAGCAGACACATGTGTATGGGAAACCTTCAGCTGATGCAAGACAACTCAATAGAATTGTCAGGTATATCCTTCCTGTTTTTCTGCAAAGTTTGCGCTCTTATCTTTCCCTTTTTTAAACGAAATGCAATGTAAATTTATTTAATGGCCATGGAGCAGTTTGTGCAGATGAGGAAAACGTATTATCCTTCCGTTAAGGGCTCTCACATTATATTAAGTGTCATCACCATGAGGTATGCGTCTTTATTTCTGAGGGGTTTTCAAACACATGGGATTGTTAAAGTAACCACACAGTTGAATTGTTATCGGTTGTCAGACATAGAGGATGGGGAATGTTTCATTTCACTGGGCTTATTTTTCATAAGCTTTTTATACCTAATAGCTTGATTAATTTACCATAATTGCTGCTTCTGTGGCAAAAGCTTAAAAGAATAGATTACTAGCAGAGCAGAAAGCTTTTTGCATTTTTTAAACCCAGTGTATACTCATCCCCATCTGTTCAGTAATAAAAAATGACTATTTTGTCCTCATGATATCAGGTTGCATTGGTGGGTTTTCTTGTTTAGTGCATTTACATGTTTGTCTGTTGGATATACTTTGCACTGCTGACCTGTGGGCTCAGCCCTTGTCTTCATGGCAATAGCTGACTGATGTCTATATATTGGGCAGCCTTTGTGACGATGGAGCGGGGTTGAATGAGGAGGATCTTGAAGCATGTGGAGCAGTTGTCCTTCATGAGCTTCAGAGGTTGTCATGGAGCACAGCAAGTGGCTGTCTCCTCACGAAGGATCTGGTGTGCGCACGGCAGTGTAACACTGAGCCTAATGAAATAAGGTAAGTAAGAGTTTCCCTGTTAACCAGAAGCAAAAAGTGATTTACTTTCTTCTTTTTGTAAAGTTGTTTCATAAGAGCCATTGACATTCTTCAATTATAAGTTGTATATAACTATAAACTATTGTAATTTTTTTACATAGTGTTTTGTGTAGATGATATTGTTATCAGTTCATAATAGTTGCAATTGAGTACATCTGAGCACAAACATAAATTCAAAAGTTGTTTCTTTTCTTTATAGTAAACAGAGTTACAGTAAAGGTGAATTAATCTTGTAAGGCAGAATATTGATAGTGTCGTGTTCATTTAATTTGATGTAATTTTATTTATTTTTGTCTACTAGACCCTAAGAAAGCGTCGCTTACCTACAGCAGTTACTGAGATATTGCATGCTGCCATTTAATCCAGTTTCCCTTGTCCATAAATGTAGAAGGTCATCTTTGGTGTCACCTCGTACGGTAACAGTGCATGGGTGAATGTCATGAGTAAATTAAAATGCCCTATCTGCAGTTTCCAGTCCTTTTGGATAATGAGTAGTTATAGTCTGAGCCAAATCCATGCTCTGCTTCACTACTCTATTGATTTCACCAAGACCTTTCCAGTTATACACTCAATTCTAAGAGACACATCTAGCAGGATCGCTCTTTTTCCTCTAAAGATGCCTGTTGGCTGACCTCAACCTTTTATCTAGTTTTGCAACCTGGGGTTATATCACTCAGTGGTAACTGCAATACATCACAAATCCATATCATTTTAATTGTTTAAAGATGACACACAAAGCAGCCTTTCCAGAATGAATATGGAAAAGTGGAGCCTAAGAAATGCATAACATTTTATTTGGTTAGATTCATTTTCCTTAATTAGCTCACTAATCAAATATGTTTTCTCTGTATGAAGGTGTAATTGTGACTTATTTTCCTTTTCCTTACTATGTAATCAATGACAAAGCCTCTCTTTCCCCCTCACCTTCACCACTGAACCAGCCTCCCTCCTGATGCTGCTCGGCTGTGGGATCGCTGGTTCAAGCACGCCCTTGTGCTCAAGGAGCAGCGTGTCCTCAGCACTGAGCGCTTGGTCCAACTGTTCACGCCGCTGCTACTGAAGCGTCATGCCACCTACAGCCAGCAGGTAGCGTTGAAGGCAAATACACGGCTACAGCACGAACACAAAGAAGAGGATGCACAGTTAGATTCACATCCCTTGACATGCAGTACAAATGTAAGCATATGTTAACATGCACAGCTTACTAACGGATGCAATTTTGTTCTTTTGCTTTTTAAGTTTTACAATTTTTAGAGAGGTGTTGCTGACATTGACTACCCCGTTTGTGTCTCGTGCTGAAAACCAAGTCATATTCACCAGATTGCTTCCCACATTAGCCAATAGATAAAGGAAACCCTGACCCATAAAATATTAAAAACTCAGTGTGGCTTCCTTAATGCTCTGTGGTGTAATAATTCGGGGAACTTGCATTTTATTTTAAGTTAGTCAAAATGATGATCATAAACTAAATGATTGAAAGAGGAAACTTTTAATCTTCTCTTCACTGCGAGTGCTTCAAATTTAATATTCAGTGACCTTCTGTTGACAATGTCAATTTAATTAAAGTCACTTACAGCCCAATTATGATATCAAGAGATCACTTTATGTTTGCCGTCCCATTATGTCCTTCTATAGACTATTTTGTCTGCAGGATAATCTTTAATATGCAGGTTTTTGTCCTATTAATTTGTGCAATCTCATCTTATTGGGGCTCTTGTGGCTTGAAGATCTTGCTGCAGTGTCCCAGATGCAACAAGAGAGGCAAAAAGAGACTTTAGAGCCTCTTGAAAATATGAGCTGACAAAAGGAAGAAGGGTACCGCCATCTACGACATTGTATCCAAGTGCATCAGGAGAAGCCTAAGTGAAATCTTTCTCTCTGACTATCAGTCCATATATTTCCCTCTCCCATCCTCTATTTCACCATCTCCCGCTTTATGCGTCTCTGTACTCTCACACAACAGCTTACCCTCCACACACAAGAGCAAACAGAAATTTCTATTCACGCCTTGCCACGCAGCCTGGCTACTCCGACAAATGGGAGCATGCAGCTCGCATGCACACACTCAAAGAGACCCTTTGAATATTCAAGTGCTAACAGTTGCATTCATTGATATTTAAAATGCAGTGTATCTGCGAGAGCCCTCAACTCATGGTACATTTGACTAAATCTAAAAAAAAAGGAAAAAAGGAACAAAAGGGATATCGGGGACAGGGATCAAAACAGTTTTTATTGTGCACCAACATCAAATCCCAAGTGGCAAACTCAGATTGGCGTGTTTGCATCTCTTCTCCTCTCAGAAAATGAAAGCATTTGCATTGTCAATCTCTGCTGTGACCTGCTGATAACAACTTACAATGTACTTAAAGTTTGTCACTGTCAAAATCCTCCTGATCATCCCCTTCATATTAGTGTTCATTAAAAGTTTCCAGTGGCCATCTGAGGCTGAGAGGCAGTCTTTGATCACAAAAGAAAGATGATGATGCCAGGATATGATAAGGGGGAGGAAAAGAGGAGAGAAAGGAAATCGTTGTGTTGCATCTCCCTGCTCCTCATCTCCCAGAGAAGCTCCTCTTAATTGTGTATCCTCATCTCGACAGAGATAAAACTGAGCTGGAGAGAGTGGGAGAGAGTAGTTTGTCTCAATCCTCTCAGCCAAGAGAGAAGATATCTGAAACGTGTTGCACATTAACAACTGGGTGATTGCGTTCTTTTGCAGTTCTCTAATCTCATGGATGAGAAAAGACAGAAGGAAAAAATAGTGTGATTGAAGGAGAGTGCAGGAGCAAAAGAGTTAGAAGTAATCTTTTTGTAGTAAAAAGAGTGAGGGAATTCCAAGTTATTGGCTCTCTGCATTTGAACGCACATTACAGCTGCACCTCTGTGCGAGCAGCCGTGGTCAAAGTAAATGACTTGCTTAATCGCCAAGGGTTCAATTTGACACTTCCTTCACAAAATGAGAACAATTAAGAGTGCGGTTTTAATTTGTGCTGCACGCAGGCCAAAGTGTTTCTGAGGACACTTCTCTCCCGGTCCAGTGAGGAGTGCCCCTCAGCAGAGGATGAGAATGACGTGTCTTCTTTGTGTTGTCCTCCTTCACGCCTGCCTAGAGATGCGAAGCCAGATAGATGGATACAGAAGCTACAGATTCAAGGTAACTAAAGGCAATTGTTATGAATGCACTGGGCAGACTGAATTATAATAATTTAGATCATATATGCCCATATTTATCTACACACAAACATACGTATATATGTATGTATGTGTGTGTGTGTAT
>JBAMHX010000022.1:6828799-6850474 GCA_037177515.1 Pseudomugil tenellus
ACACACACATATAATATAAAATATTGCAATTAGTTTTCTACAAAAACTAAATCTGCTCTTTCATGTCAAATTAATGTCAGCTTAGAGCTTTTTTATGATCCCCCACAACTCAGTTTTATACAGTCTCCCATTCAAAGCTAAAAAAGACCCCCCTTTCCATTTCTGTCTAAGACTCCCAATCCTCCCTGCCATTGCTTCTCACTGTGTGCTTCCTTTTCTTACAGAACTACAAAGTACTGAAGAGGACAGCCAGGACGAAAGCCCTGTGGAAAGTGGTCCTATTAGAGGTAAAAAGGCATTGCTGGTGCCTCAGTATTCACACTGTCCTTATGTTGTGGTTTGTTTTCTTCCCACTGCAGTGAATAATGGGCTCTTTTACACAATGGCCGAGGCAGGATGATCAAGGTGAAACCAGGGTCAAAGTCCCACCTGAAGAGCCACGCTAGTTCTCTCTAATTATCTCCGAGAATACACTAGCCCTGTTTCCAGCCTTGTCTGAGGCATTCTAGCAAGAATGATAATTTGCTGGCCCAGCATAATGCTGCTGCTTTAATTGTCAGGGAGCCAGGGTGGGCTAAGCAGAAGATCTGTCATCGGTTCTCATTATCTTCTAAACAATGCTCCGGCAAGTCTGGACTTGAAAAGTACTAGATGTAACGGCATCCTGCAAGCAGTTGGTGTGCCCATCTCTCTGCTACACCTCTGAAATGTAAAGCAATCCTACTTTACCCGTAGCCATCAGATTTCCCACTGTGTTTTTCATGTGTCCGCATCCCTAAGGTGCACAGCCAGCAAAATGAGTTCAGTTTCCAATCGCAACACTTAATCAAAAGAGCTGTTACCAACTAGAAAGATGACTAAAGATTTTGCAAGGAAAAAGGTTTAGCTGAGCTGAGCAACATCAATGTTACAATCAAATGCAGTGACCTTGGAATTCATAGTAATTGCCAAAACATGTGAGGCTGTAGACCTAGTGTTTTCTATTTTTGTTTTTTTAGACTACATGTAAAATCGGTGACTGTATTTGGTGTAAAGTTTTTTTTGAGAAAATGATTTATGATTTAAAGCAGTATATTTATCACTAAACTAAGTTTGCATTGTTTGGATTTTTCATTAGATTTTTCATTTTTTTCTCTGTGATTTACTATGCATGTTTTTACACTGCAAAAACTAATATCTAAGAAAGATAAAAACATCTCAAATCTAGGACACATATGCTTATTTTTTTAAACATAAGATAATTATTCTTACTTAGTAGGTTTTTTAAAGATATTTTTACTTGTTTTGGGAATTCTTGACAGGTTAATGTTCCTTGAAAAAAGATAAATTATCTGCCAACAGAACAAGAAATTTTATCGTATTTTAAGAAACATTAACCTAATTTTTGTAGGTTTTTTTTCTTGTTTTTTAAAGCCTGTATAGCATCACTGAACCCATTTATATCCTTATATATTTATTCTTTTTACAAAAACTCAATTGGTGCTTTCTTATCAGTGATGTTGAGATAATGTGAGGTCTTATGGAAACTGTTGCTGCCATGCAAAAGGCTTAAATCAACAGCTTAGCTGGGTGTGAACTGTTTTGCCCACTTTGTTCATCAGTGAGAGCAGAAAACAGCTGCTGAAGCGTGTTGTCTCATCAAACACGGAAACCTCTGAAAGTTGGAAACCTAGCTTTTGTGCAAATATTTGACTTTGACTGTGTGTATGTTAATTTGTGTCCCTGAATAGAGACAAAAGCATATCAGTTACTTAAACAGTCAGCCATGCAGGAACGACTGCAGAGTTCTGAAGAGGAGGAAGAGAGTGTTCTTTCAGGTAAGAGAAGCGGTTGCTAATGGCCCGTTGTTATAAGGAATATAAGAGTAGAAATAAAAGCCAAAGCTCAAAAATAATTATCTGAATTAGGTCACATATTTTTGGCTCATAATAAATTTTGGAGCTCCCTCCAGCAATTATAAAATCCAACCTTAGATGTGATTTTTTTATTGTTATATTTAAGATGTAAGTTGTTTATTAGACTGTATTTTTCTGAGCACAAATATCAGTCTTATGGGACCATGTGGGGATATTGAGGGTAACCATGACCAGTGTTCAGTAACTTTTCAGAGGTTCTCATAAGTTTCTCTGTAAACATGCAAGATAAATTAGCTCGTGATGAGATCAATCAAGAAATCAAATGGCTTTATCTGGCCCTGTTTGCTCTTTTAAGGAATAAATCATGGGCATGAAGAGGACCTGGGGAGGGCCAAATGCTCCTCACATCAAGACCCTTACCCTCGGTAAGAACATTGTTATTATTCAACGGTCCACAGGAAATGGGCCACCAGACACCAAAAAGTGGTTGATGTACATTTGCATGGCGGCTCTCATAATTCCCTGTTCATTTCCATAAGATCAAGGGGGCGCCACCCATTAACTCGCTTACAAAGACAAAAGGCCCCTAAAGCCCCTCTTACTCACTGTTAGCTGGGATCAACCAGGTTTTAGAATTCAAAAGCAAATCAGCTGCCACAAAAATAAATTGAAGCCATTTTCGGACTGTTTTCAGGCTTGTTGTCAGAACGCAAACAGATCATGTCAAGAAGAGAATCGCTGACAACTGTTTCAGAGGAAGGGGACTCAAGTGCTAACAAGGGCAAATGCCCTTTCATTTGTCACCCTTGAAACATTATTTAGGATCAAATCAGAGTTACAAGTGGATATGGGAAGAACATCGAATGATAAATAGCTTGGTGGTAGAAGCTTACACCATCATGGTTGCATTTAAATATCAACACAACTTCATCAAATCAGCAATTGCATTTCAGGTCCTCAGCACCTCTTCACTGCAAACCCATTTGGGCTGTAGTAATGGCTGGATAAACGTTATGAGGAATAATCTTCTCTGATTTCACGTGATTACTGGGCACCACGCTGACACAAGGACTGAAGTCTGTATCTCGCTGGTCTGGCAAACAGGCACTCCCAGTCTGCCTATTAGCCCGGCCTCTTTAATAAACATGAGCCAATTTTGGAACCAGACCTTATCAGGTGGTGCCTGTTTCCCTGTCGTTCATGTGCATGGGAAGCCCAAAGTATATTGGGTTTAATAGGTTTGCAGAATAAAAACATTAGACGTTTGCACCGGCGAGAGACGAGGTAGTATATTTCAGTGTATACCGCATATCTCCGTAAAACTTTACAAATGGGTATTTATTAATGTCTGACAATCTGATATCATCAGAGTTGGGAAGGAATCTACATTATGATCTTCCAGCTAGACTTGTAATTTTCTGGTCAGACTGGATTTCTCTTCTCTTTTCTTGGTTTCTCCTCCGTTTTTTAATGTAAGTATTTCACCTACCACAGTCACTTTTTGTGGTTTCTTGCTTCTACAAGTGGTCTGGAAGCTCCGTACTTGAGCAGAAGCACAACACTGCAGCATGCTTTTGCGCCGCTTCTCCTTTTTCTTTGCGTCTCACTCTCTCTGGCTCTCTTGCCATTTCTGTTTTACTCCCCCTCTTCCTCTCCTTCTTCTTGTGTTTTCCTCTCCCTCCTCTCCATCCTACTTGTTAATTATTTGCTTTATTTTGTCAGCGAGCTGATGAGTGACTTCAAAAAGAGGATGGAGCCGGACTCAAAATACAAAAATGGCTTCCTCTCTGTTGTCTTAGACAATAATTATGATTTGCCTGTTAAGCCCAGGCTACAGCAGAGGGATTGTAGTTTAAAGCAGAGGCTTTGGTGCAAAAAATGCATTTATAGCCCTTTGTAAAGCTCCTCATTATGTGTGGGCTCGATTCATTAAGTAATTGGTTTGCAGTTGTTTACATGAGTATTAAGGCCTTCTATTCAGGGCCTTTGAGAGATACATTGTGCAAATGTTGCATGTTATGAATGCAGAATGAGAGGCGGGGGGCCAGTCCTATTGGCCAAACACTGCTCCCGGCTGAAAAGCGAGAGAAAAGCGCTGGGTGCTGCTTTGCATAGCAATGACTATGGCCTTAATAAGCTTTACAGATTAAATACATGGAGTCTTTATAAGATGCAAAGAGATACTCTTAACACATTTATATGTGTTCATTTCACTATTATGAAGTTTGAGAAAACTGGGGGTCTTTCATATTCTTTTTTTTTTCTTCCGTGCTCTCTCCCACACAGTGATTATCAGTTAGATACTTTTATGGTATGTTCTATTTATTGTATTGTAACTCCTGGAGAAGCAACTGATCTGCAACATTTATTAAGGATTTGTTCATTAGAAATCTTTTGCAGTCTTTGTGAGTGGCAAAGTAAAATCACTTTGTGGTTGAGTGGGGATGAAAGGAATAATGCACGAAGGAGTGAGTCTTAATAAGCAGCTGCACTCCATGTAAAGACCACTTGTTCCCCTTTGTGTGCGAGTGCATGCCACTGCTTCCTCTCGTGCAAAGAATCATTGTCCCTCTCTCTGCTACAGGCATTTCAGATGCCTATTTTTCATTTTGGGTTTTGTAGCTTACCTTTTATCCTGGCTTCCCTTTTCCTTCCTAAAAATACACTAAAACTTACACAGGTGCACAAAAGCAGAATCTGCTTCAGTGGGACAGGGCGATGATTGCAATACCTGCTTGACAAAAATATTCATTCACAGTTTGTGGTTTTCAGCTTTGTCTTAGACAACAGGATGCGCATAAGCATTCAAATAATTGAGTTTCAAAATCAGAAGCTCTTTCTGTCACTTTAAAACCCCTCCCTCCACCGCCCTCTTGGAAAGGCCATGTGTGTGAATCTCTAATTTATTCAGAAGAGAGATCGAGGGGCGAGTTATATGAGCTGAGAGAAGGCAGTAAAGTGGAAGAAATATAAGAAAGAGAGAAGATAGAGACTGAAACTTTAATGGTAAAATATTTGTTTTAATTGCCAACATAAGGGATCCTTGTGAACAGCCAACATAACAGTTAGTGGTGGAGGTTATTTGTAAGACTTTAGTCAATCTCTATTTGTTTTGGAAAAAGGAAAACAGTATAAAGCAACAGATAAGTTTGTCATTTTCTTTTTTTTACAGTGTAGTTTAAATCCAGTTTAATTTTGGTTAGAATAAAATGAATTACAGTTCACAACTGACAGTAAAAGAAAGTAACTTTTTTGTGACTAACCAGTGGATGTCACTGTCTCACACTGGTTGTTTAAAACGTACAGTCAAATAAAGACATTTTGCTTTGTACTAGTTTATAGTCATTTTGATTATTTAATGTAAATAAGTTGTTGACGTTCCCCTGTCTGGGCTGGGATGCACCAAAGTAAAAAAAAAAAAAAAACGTCATGGAATGAAGGATCCATTCTTCAACCATCCTGTTTTCACTGGCAGTCTCCACAAGTCTGCCACCAGTCAAGCAGTGTTGAGCTGCAGTACCTACTCACGACCAGCAGAGAGCACTCACATGTTGGAGAGTGCCCACTCATGGTGCACTCACAGTTGTCTCTCTCTGTTTGCCCCCCACTGAGGGCTATATCCTGCTACCATTCAGGCCCGTTAAGAGTACACCTCAACAGAACCTAAACAATGTTTCTGCAGGGTCATAGCTGGGATGGGAGTAGGAGTTGATGGGAATGATGAGGTGATGGGTCTCCCTTTACCTTTAGACAAGCAAAGCCGAGCAAAAGTGCTATTGTGCTATTAGCATTTGTGTGTGGGTGGCAGTAGTTTAAAAAAAATCCAGAGTAAATAAAAGCAGTTTTCTAGCAATCGGTAAGGCAGTTTGAAATGCTTGGTAAGCATAATTTTCTTCGGGAACCCCAGTTAAACAAAGTTAAACAAAGTACATTGTCAGTGATTCCAAGGAGCTTGTACTGGTCTTGTATATCTGAATTTTTTGTCCCTAAGTTAGTAGAAATGTTTTGTTGGCACTCAGATAAAATGTTATTTTCTCATAGTTAGCACTTTAAGTGAAAGTAGTTCAAATGTGCCATTATAGCTTGTATGTTATCAATCTGCTGCATCAAACCAAGCACATGGAAATGTATTGTGTATAACACAAACATGTAATTTTGGTCTAAGCTAACATTCTTTAGTAACCCACTGCATCTAGATTAGGGATATACATGGCTAATTAACCAATTGATTAGCTGCAATGGCAGCTAATCAATTATTTTAAAACTCCACTGTTTAATGTTTGGATACGAGCTTTATCACATTGCGCAGAGACAAGCTGTTTACACATGCTGTTTAGAGACATGCTGTCTTTACTGTGCAAAGAATTCCATTTCATTGTAAGGTCATGCTGGAGAGGGGAGAATGAGAGAGAGTGAGAGACGCATGGCTGATGTGACGCACTGGCGCAGCAGAGGCGCAAGAAAGTTATCTGTGAAAAACTGCCTGTTTAGTGGTAATTGTTTTGCTACAAGCTTAAGCAATAAACACCACCGAGGCGGCTATTGTAGTAACAGCAGGTATCGCTGCTTCAATTTTGTGTGAAGGGAGCTAGCCTTGAAGCTAGCTGCACTTTAAGCCCAGGAGTAATCTTCTCATCTGTGTCTCCACACCTCAGTTTGGAGGCGGAAGCAGGAAGCAATTGGCTTTATACACAGCTCCACTACTTCCTGAACTTAACACAACTTATTTGTTTCTTGTCTTTCATTACTAGACAAACTGATTAGGCCAGGTGTATCTGACCTCACTAACCACAACGGCAATGGCCAGACACACCAGGATTAATCAGTTCGTTGTAAACGAAAGAAGAAGTTGTCTTCGTTCAGGAAGTAGGGGAGCTGTGCATAAAGCCATAGAGGCAAGAGAATAGCATGATTGCTAAACCCTTAAAGAAATGTTGCACTTCAGGAGCAAAAACACAACAATGAATGCAAGGAAAATAACTTGTTGCTGCGTGCTTCTGGGGGTGTTGAACTAGCGTAGCCGCTGAACTATAAACTGAGCTAGCACACGAGACTACCTTCTGTACAACAAATGACACAATCGTAAAATATGTATCAGAAAGTAAAAAACATTTGCGTATGGAACACACACAGCAAAGAAATAATATCTCACACACATTGTAAATTTTTTTTTTAATATTTCAATTTTTAGTTAATGATGACATTGCAGCTAATTGACTAATAAAAAATTACATAATTACATACAAGGCCCATCCCTAATCTGGATTAATCAGAAATTTGTGGTCATAGCATATTACTGATACTACCAATTACTAAATAAAACAAGACAGAAATGCTACTGCAAGAAAAAAAAAAATCAAATATCACTAGTTGAAAAATGTAAAAACAATCTTTTTTTTCGTTCATAAAATATAAAATAACATAATAGTTTTTTATTGTTAAATGTTCTTTTTATGTCATTGTATTGCTCATCTCTATTAGCTTTAGAATAACTAATTTATGCACACACTAGAATTTCAACATGGCCCACAGAAAAGAGACATGTTTAACAGATGAAATCTTAAATCAGTGTTACTATACACACACACACACACACACACACACACACACACATACTGTATAAATATATATAGTTATACACAGATAGACAAGACTGTTAATACCTGTGTTTTCTGTCTGTGTAATTTGTGCTAAGGTTGCACAATTTGAAAGGTTATTGTGGACTCAGACACAGAAACTGTTAAAACCAGAGAGAAACAGTAATATGAAACAATTGTTGAAAAGGCCGGTCAGTGCAACTGGACAAACATCTAAAAAGAGGACATTACAATTACTGTAATTTGCCTCATTTTACACATTACATTTACCTCTGTCTGCAGGCGCTTAAAACATTGGAGCTAGTCCAGTCTTACATATTCACATCATTGTCTCAATTAAGGGACGCTCGGCAGAAGACAAACTAGCATAAATGTTTATGGAAGCTGAATATTAGATCGGTGGGGTCAGAGCCAGGCTGGGCTATCTGGTAATAGCTCTGTCTTGAAATCAGTCCTCCACCTCACTGAAGTGGAACAGCTGATAGACCATTCCCACCTCAGGGGGGGAAGTTTGAGGAAAGAAAAGCCCAATTTACTCTCCCAAACACCTATTATTGTGGCAAAGAAGAAGAGTTAACTGAATAACTTCTTGCTGCTTTTTTGTTGCTGCTGTATCTAGTTGAGATCTGCTGTCCAGCACGTCCTCAGTCAAAACCTGAATAAAGATTATAAATGTCCAATATAATCTTTTATTTTTCTATTATTTTTTTCTATATTTTTCTATTATTTTATTTATAAGAGTTTATATAAATACTTTGTCTCTGCCAGCATATTGCAAGTTATTTAAAGATTTAATAACATCAGTCTTATTTTTGGCATTGTGTTCACATTCATTGTGTATGATTAGAAGACACAGGATCTTAAATTCTGCTAAACAAAACCCAGTTTCAACTCAATTAAACCATCATCTGCATTTATTATCAGGTGTATAATCTGTTTATTTGTTATTGTTTGTGGTTTACACTAAAATGCACAAATAAGTGTATCAATATAAAAGCCATATCAGGCATGTAAGTCTCTGCTCCTCTATGGTTGCTATTCTGCAAGTTATTGTTTTTCCTGCTCCAACACACCTGATTCAAACTGAAGGGATCCAACAGCTTCTTGTTTACTTCTTCACAATGACATGTGTTATTTCAATCAGGTGTGTTGGAGCAGGGAAACAAGAAAAACCCTCTAGGATAGCAGCTCTTGAGAACCAGCGTTTGACACATGTGGATTTTATTCTAATAATTATTCTTGCTTTGTGGGATATTGTTTACAGCACAAAGCAATCTACCTCGAGTTAAGAAACGGGGGTGCATATTTTTCTCCTTTTCCGTCTCAAGTGGCGCCAAGCAGTGATATATAGTTTAGAAGGCATCAACTGGAACAGAGCCAAAGTAATTTGGTCCTTATACTCAATGTACAGTCACATGTGCCAAGATTTAGCTGAGGGAATGATAAGGAGATGAGAGTGATTGAGAGGAGGACAATCAGAGAGGTCATGGGTTTGAATTGATGCAGAGGGAAGAACACACTGCACAACGGCTTCTCGCCTGAGCCCATCTGTGTTAAACTTTTACAATGTTTCTTACCATTTCCAAGAAAAAGTGTCAACACAGCCCTGGCGCAGATGAACAGATAAGCCATATGGATACGTATGCTAACCTGAGATGATGAAGATATATTGTGGGGTTTTGAATAGGCTTTGTGATGATGTAAATTAAAGAGGAGGCCTTTACAAGTGGAGCAGGGGGCCTTATTGCATATGCATTGAGGTAGATCAAAGCCTTTTCGGAGGTCACACATTTACATAGCGATATCACCAGAGCTATGGGAACCTGGCAACCCTGTCTGTGGACTGTTTTTGAATAAAGAAAGGCTTCTGGAAGTCTTTTGGCACAAATAAAATTGGAGTCAAGGAAGTTCCCTCTGCTCCACCGTTTGATTGTAGCTATCTAATATAACCTATGTGAATAAAATGGATGAAGACATTTCAGTTGTTTTCAAAGTCTAAATATTCTCATTATTGTTACATTGGTTGTTTTGTGTTTGTTAAATTACCTTTTAGCAGTGAAATACATATAAAATGTTATTTTTCACACAAAGCATTTGGTTTTAAGTGTGCAGTATGTACAGCATTAAGTCTTTTGTGGCAGTTTTAAGTGTGGAAAAGTTTCTTCTCAAAGCGAGCCCAACTTTACAAGGCTACCCGCTGTCTTTGTGTTTTTCAGGATTAGGACCTCAAAAGCTTATTCCGCTCTACAATCAAAAGGTGAGTATAGACATAGACAAGTCATTTCCATTGGGTGCACAGGTTAATTATACCAAACAGATCACCATAAAGAGGGCCACGTGTTAACATGTTTGAAATCATTGTAAAATTTCAGCTTCACAAAATGTTCAACTGTTTGATTAAAATTTTCTGTGATTGCAGCTGTGCCTTTTGAGGATGTGTAAATGGAAAGAATGACCTTGAAGCAAAGTCTGAGTTATTGAAAGCTTCTTTTAAAGCCACCTACTCCACTAATAAACAACAAAAACCAGTCCTGTTTGAGGGAATATTCAGCCTCAACCTTTCTTTATTAAAAATAAAAAATACATTTGGGTATTTTATTAAGTACTGATGTAAGTAAATAATAACAGGAAAGAACATTTTTGACTGTAGTGGTTAACCGCCAGATAAATATTATGGCGATTGAGATGGTTTTTTTTTTTTTTTTACAGCTGTGATCACATTGATGGAAGGTTTTGAGTGTGGAGGAAATTTCATTCTTGAACTGTAAACATCAAAGTGTTCTGCTTAGATAAATCAAATTCAGCTTGATTTTGTGTATCCTTAGCTAAGCTAACTCAGCTACATTTGAAGCATGTGGGTAATGCTCTGCTCTAATGACTTCTTATATTTTCTATCTCTCTGAAGCTTTGTGGCAGGAATCAGATGACAGCAACTCTGAGATTGAAGCGGCCTTACGTCCTACATAAAATGGAAACCACAATGCCACTGATGGTTTCTATTACAGAAATGTTCACTGATATGCTTTTTTTAAATCCCTGCTTTATATCATGGGGAAATTTGAGCCAGATTGGCTTTTGGTATTTCACCTCCTGACCATAGTTTTAGTGGTTTTCATAGTAAATCATATGCACACTATATTGTAAAAACAAATAATAAAGTTGACAGCTCTCACACTGGGTAAAGTATGTGAAGTGTTGTCCACAGCACTGATGTTAACCCTGCTTCAGTCTCTTTATCTGAACAACTCTCCCAGCTCATAATAACAGCTCGAAATAGATTAAACTGATCTTTTAAAGCGATTTGTTTGCACTAGGCTGAAAATCATGCATTTTGAATGCTGCAAGCAGCTCCGAGTGCTCTGCCTCCAGCATGCTCGAGTGTAGTGATGTGAGTCACCTGTGAAATGACAAAGCACAATGGCCACTCTGCACGCTTCTGCGCGACCTGCGAACCTGTTGAAGAGGCCCATCTCCCAAGGCACAAAGTGTAGCAGTGCTAACAAACTCAGAATATTTAGAGCCTCAAACAATTGCTCTATGCATATTCTCACATCTGCTTCATTAGTAATTGTGATTTTGCCTTAAAAATACAAATGAGTCACAAGTGCTAGAATTGATGCTGAAAATGCACTTTAGAGTTTTGCCATTTAGGATGTTCCAGCACATTGTGTTTCCTGTATCTATTATTAGCTATGAGCGGATGTGTGGGAGGCTACATTCCAAGGTTTACATTTATAGTTCATTATTTCTGCAGTGAAAATTTCCAAAACTGCCATTCTGAGATGTGGTAAAAGCCTCTGGCATTCAGTGTCAGCAGGATTCCATTAGTCAGCTTTAGGTGACTTTACATGCCTGAACCTTTTAAAGTAGAACTCCACATTCATTACCAATAATGGCTTCAGACAGCCCTGACCCACCACAGAAAAGGGACTGTGGCAGAGTAATTTGGAGTTTGCTAAAAGGCTCCCTAACATAATATCCAGTTAAGGAGCATGTCAACAGATACTTGTGTGTGACAGATGGCTCATTGTGGAAGTGGAGTTATGTTGTACTAATGTGTACTAACAAGAACATTTTTTTATATAAAGAACTTCCCTGAATCTGTGCCAGAGAGACTATTGGGATAGTTAATTCTTTTTAAAACCGTACGGAAGGAAGTTTAGGCTTTTGACAGACTTTATTCACAACATAATTGACTCAATTACAGCATTTTACTAGATCTGTTATACTCAGGTTGGCATTGAACTGAGCTCATCTCATGCTCCTTTGGTTTACTCAGATTGATCCATGTTTACTTTCTTCTTGTACAGAATGTTTCAGGAAAATAAACCTTGATTGAAAACTTCACCTTGAGTTGTGATTTTTATTTTAGAGAAATACTAGTCACTTCCAGTTAGAATGCCCTCATTACCCCAAAAATATTGAAAATGTTATCAAGTCAACATTATAGATGTTGACTTGATTTAAATAGATGAAATACTAATAATGTTTTCTTGTTTTGCTTACCACTCTGTGACAGTGAAGCATATATGACTCAATGTAGAAAGGAGGTGTTTAAACAAATAAAGTGCAATCCCATAATACTCTATTATGAGAATATTAATGCAGAGATTAATAAAACAAATCTAGTACCTGTACAACTTCTATTAAAGGATAGCTTAATACCCATTTGGGGACCTGTTATTACAAGAGCTAGCATTGGATTTAAAGGTTGGAGTAACCTATAAAATATAATAAAGAAGCTGAATAGTGTAGTGTTTTATGTATTTTGAACAATTAATAAGTATAACTTCCGCTAAAAAAAATTCTGTCAATAACTTCCACATTATAACCTCTACTATCCTCTGACAAGAATGTTATTGTAGCAAGGAATAATTACCGTACTTATTACCTCCAGCCCTTCTTTCAGAAGTTTATGATGTGTTATTGGCAGCTTCACAGTCAAACACTTTTTTTATTTGATTGGATGGAAAAATTACCTCCAAACATAAATGTCTTCAGAAGTCAGGGAGAAGCTTTGTTTTGTAGATGCAGTGTTAAAAGCACAAATGGATGATCACAAACTGTTAGTCTTGCAACGCACTGTTTTAGTTCCAAGATTCCCAATGTTTGTGTTGTGTGTGATAATTGAACCAGTGCTTTGAATCTGAGAACATGATCCTATGAATGCAAAATTACCCTGAAGGGATTAGAGTAACTACAAAGAAAGAACATGTATTCAAAATTCTACCTGTTGCAGGACAAATGTGTTATTTCTTAATGATTAAAAAGGACATACATAAGACCATTCCTAGCAATGAACCAGTAAAATGATTTGCAGTGGAAAAAATGGACACATCTTACTGCTAATAGAAACATTGAAGACTTGTGTGTATCCCTTTTTTTACAGTCTACATAACAGACAAAAACAGTGTTTCTCAATTCTGATCCTTGGAACCCGCTGCCCTGCATGTTTTGGATGTTTTCATGGGACCCGAAGATCAGGGTTACAGGATGTATGTATATGTTTAAGTGCAGAGAAAATGATGCTGTTTTGTGGATTGGAACATGTTTTTTTATCATAATGTAAAACTTTGCCATCATCTTTTGTGTTGCATTCCCTCTTCATTTACAATCTCTACATGTCTTGGTCGTTAGGAAACCAGTTACTGAACTTTTAAAAACTGAAGATTCTTACCTGATACAGAAGTCTACTCATCAGTCACCAGTCACTGTTTCATGATGTCCCAAATGTTTTCTGTTGGTTAAACTTCTGGACTGCAGGCAAGCCCTTCCAAATGCTTCCAAAGCAAATCTCAGCTTTTGTAAATTGTAAAATGTAAAATTTTACTATTCTAGTCATCTGGCAGGCGATTTTATCCAAAGCAACTCACATGTGATAAATGATCAATTAGCCATAGTAATTAAGCTAACATGCATGTCACCTCTACATAAACCTGTGTTTACAGTGATTTCTGGAAGTGTTCCTCATCCCCTGGCATGATGTTCAGAAAAGAATTATACCCTTTTTGCAACCTTAAGTACTGAAGATCCAGATTCTTTCTGAATCTCTTGTTGATCTATAGTATACATAGTGAAATCTTCAAAAGCTTCACAATTTTAAACTAAGTAAATATTTTTAGATACTCTGCCAGACTTTTTTTGCAGAATGGTAAACCTCCAAATATCTTTACATCTGAGAGGCTGATGAGAGGCTCCCTGAAATGCTCCTTCTTTTGCCAGTTGACTTTATTAGTTTTCAACCACTCTGGTTGTTTGCTGTTTTTTCCATTTGTTCTAAAAACCCTTTTCAGACATTTGTTGCTCTATTTCAGCTTTTTGGGGTGGCTTTTGAAGTTGTCTTCCTACCAGGAGGTTGGTGCATCAATTCTATGTTTCCCCTGACTACATGCTTAAGTGTCCTTGTGCATGGCACTAAACCCTGCATTGTCTCCAATGTGTCTGTTGTGGTATGAGTGAAAGTGACTGTGACATAATGTGTAAAACGCTTTGAGTGGTCGGCGTGACTGGAAAAGAGCTGTATAAGTGCAAGTCTGTTTACCATTTTGCCATCACATTTACTATAAGGTAACATTTTCAGTAAAATAATAAAATGTCTGTTTCAACATATAATGTTCTATTATTGTTTTACTGGGAATGAAATAAGAGTTTTTCATTATATTGTTGTTTTATTTACACTTTGCATGGTGTTTTTTTGGCATTGAATAAAACACACATGCTAGAACATTACTGTTCTTACCTCCCATTTCTAGTTTTCTTTTCTTTACAATGTAGCTACAACTGATTCTCATCACTTCTTTGTATCAGTCATTCTGTGACTATAAAAATCTGAGAAGCACATTAAAGTTGACATGAATGACACTGGAAATGCTTGAAAATGATACAAAGCATAGAAAGAAGTAAGAAGTACTCTCTATGTTTAACTGTCGAACAACAATAAGGTTTTGGCAACATATGTTAAGGTTTGACTTTAGGTAATCAAAAATGTATCTCTCAATTTGAAACCACAAGCTCAGAGACTATTTTTCTCTAAGCATATTATTTTTTCACGTGAAAATGAAAAGCACATCTGTCACCTAAAGAAAAACCTAAATACAAAATATGAGAAGGTAATGTCTAACTTCCAATTCTCTTTCATTTAGCTTTTTGCAAATGAGTATTTTAGCTGGGAAATATGTGCTCAACATTGATGCACAGCATCAGTAATAGTTGAGAATGACGATGTAGATAAGTGGTAGTTCACTGATGAATCAGTATTTATCAACTTTCATGGTCACACATTAACTGCAGTTAAGCAGAGTGCTACAATAATATCCACTGCCATATCTATCAGAAGGGCACTGAGTAAATTCATTTTATAATATTCCTGAATGTTATGACTCGCTCTTCATGGACCTATAGAGTTCCACATGATGTAATATAGGTCAAGGTCTGATACGATGCAGCTTTGTTAGAGGTATACACACAATTTCTATTGAAGTAACTTACTGGATGTAGAGAACTAAGCATCTCAAGTCAAACAGTAGCTAGAAAATGGGGGTGGAATAGAACACTGCTTCTGCTTTATTCATTTTTTTTTCTTTTTTACATCAACAGGTACGCACGTAGAGAAAGATACTGAGATATGTAGTGATGCTCAGTTTTATGATTGCACTTGAGTCCATTATTCAAAATACAGCATATCTTGTGGCTGCATTATGGTCCACCACTGTCAGACAAATTGTCTCCTGATCTCCATGTTTGATTGTTGAGTCGTGTTGCAAAATGGCTCTTCAGTGTGAGGCCTCTATCCTCCCCTACCCTACTCTTATTCCTCACTGAATAATCCTTTAAAGCAAGGTCATTTTGATCTTCTACCTCAATAGGCTGCAATTAAATATTCATTCATTCTGATGTGGCCTCTTTTTGCAGCTTCTTTGGTATGTGTGTCGAAGAGACAAAAGGCTTTAGAAAAGGACTACACAAGCCTGGGCGTTTTCAAAGAGATCAGGCACCATTATATAAAGTTAGACAATCATTTTCACTGATCAACTGTTTTTCGTGAAAATGTTTGCTCTAGCTTGGATTAGCGTTTTTTGTCCTTGAATGTTGAAACAAAAGCATTATTTTGTGTGCAAAGCTTAATCAAACTTTGTCTCCGAGGCTTTTGTTTATTGTTCCATGCTCTAACTTACACATCTTGAATTCAGCTGTTAATTTGCAGCTAAAAGCCATTTTGGGTTTAGTGACAGGAAAAGGAATAAAACTACAACAGCTTTAAATTATATTAGTCTACAGAAGAATGGGAATGAGTACCAGGAGTAATTATCGATCATGATAGCCTTGTTAGTCTTCACTGCAGACAAATGGTCTTCATGAATTTTAAATTGTGTTAATTGTTTGTTTTAACTCGTGCATCAAACATTTTACTGTTGTGATCATTTTGCAACTGTAAATTGCTATTTTTTTAACTGTCAGTAAAACCATCAGTACACAGTAACAGCACACACATGTTCACACATGTTCATAATTTCCTCAGTGTAGCACACATACTGTTTCATGGAAATTTAGACTTTTTAAAATTACAAAACATGAAAAGTTCGTATTATTTATACACAAATAATGTTATGTTCTGAATAACAAAAAAACAGTCTTTAAGTTGCAGTTGAATACTTCAGCACCGAGGACAGCTCTCTGTGACAATCAGGTCAGCACCACTGCAAGTAGACAGTTGCCAAAATGTGGTCCAAATAGATAAATATATACATTGTATATTATTTCTTGATATAAATACACTATGTACAACAAGACACGTTTTTAATCCGCTGAAGTATTGATTAATTGTGTCGAATTGTGTCCAATGTGAGTGGAGTTGATGATGTAACAAGATGCAGGTCTCATCTAGAACCCACTTCTCACCACAGTCAGCAGTTCCACGTTGACAGCTTTGATATGTAGTGATTTAAAGGTACAGAAAGTAACAAAATTAAGGTCAATAACTTAAAATGAATATGGAAACCATTAAAACATTTTTATAGTTATCTGTCTCATTAAAATAATTGTTAAGCTTTTTTCTTTTAGAATGACTGATTTATATCTACTTGTTAGTAGATATAACATGCAGCATATGCAGCAGGCTTATTTATAGCACCATCTTTTCTATGGTGTGTCTGAATGGACGAACAATTCATATTGTGTTCAGTGAGAATCACTTGACCTTTAAAACTGTTTAGTTTAAGTAAAACCTTTAAAAACATAAAGAAAAAGACACTAGGCAAGTCAAGGAAAGTTTATTTGAATAGCACAATTCAACAACAGGTTGATTCAAAGTGCTTTACATTAAAACATGACAAAACAAGGCCTATGCTATTGGTATATCCCAGAATGCCCCAATCATCAAATAAACACAATGCAATAATATGAATACGCACATGTTCAGTCACAAAGCTCCATTTGGTGTGGAAACTTTGAACAAGCCCAGTATGACATCAGGACAGGATGCTTCCTGAGGTCATGACCTTTATTTGCACTTGATTTCAGGTCAATTGGAGACATAGTTCCAGAGATATAGCCAAAAATCAGATTTTTCGTGAATAAAGCACCACCTGGTGGGGAAACCATAAATCCAATAATCGTGAAATTCGATTTGGGATCTAAATATGTATACTAAGTATCAAAATCCAAGTGTAAATAGTTCCAGAGATATAGGCAAAAATGTGATTTTTTTTTTTTTTTTTGTGCATAAAGCAGCACCTAGTGAGGAAAGCATAAATCCCAAAATGCTGAAATTTGATTCAGGTCGTCCCCTTGGGAACATAAACAGGTGCAGTATCAATTTCCAAGTGTGAAAACTGTTCGAGTTAATCCACTCACACACATACACACACACATAAGTGATGCTGTGTCATTATAGAGTCATTATATCCCCGACACTCTGCTTTTGGGGATATGATATTAAAGATATGATCAATATCAGCTTATGTTGAGTGTTTAGGCTGATATGAGGCTTTCTTGGAGTTTGTTCCAGACATGTGAGACGTAAAAATAGCGTTTCAATGTTTTATTCAGACTCTGGGAACTGATAAAAGATTGGATCCAGATGGCCTTAGGGGTCTGGTGGGATCATACTGGGACAAGAGATCTCTGATGTATTATAACTATAATGTCTATCCTCTGATGGGTAGGCAGCCAGTGTAAAGACCTTACAACTGGAGTGATGTGGTGCACTTTCTAGCAGCTGAGTTCTGAATTAGATGCAGTTGTCCAATTGATTTTTTAGGAAGATGTATAAAACCGGGCTGCACGGTGGTGTGTGGTGGTTAGCACCGCAGCCTGACAGGTTCTGAATTCGCTTGTTCAAACCGTGTTAGCATGGATTCTCTCTGGGTACTCCAACTTCCTCCCACCATCCAAAGACATGCCAGTAAGGTTAACGGGTCATTCCAAATTGTTCTTATGAGTGAGTGTGTGTGTGAATGGCTATTTCTTGCCCTGTATTGGCCCCAAGTGGCAACCTTTTTTGGAAAAAAGGGAAGTCTTTGTGGTAGTGCCAAATATTCCAGTTCATCCAACATCCACCAGGGGTGTGAAAACAGAGCAACTCTCCATAGATTCCCATGTTAAAAAGGCCAACTCAACAGCTGTAATAAACATGTTTACAGCCTGTTACAAGAAAAACATTTTAAGTTTGAATTGGTTGAGTTAACCTACATCAAAACTGTGAGAGGGATGATTTTTTTTCCAAATATTAGATATTATTTAATCTTGAAATTCTGCATAATTGTGGACATATCCTTTTGATTTACAGGTATTCAATTTCTGCAGAAGGTAGTTTTGTGGTTTTGAACCAGCTAGCAGTTCACCACAGCTTTCTGTTTACCAGTTAGCTCCCGTTAGATCTGAGTTAGTTCAGTTAACTCTTAGCTACAGCCAGCTTGGAGTTTGATAGACGGCAGTCTATCACCCCCCCACCCCCACCCCGAGCTCCTCATCTTTGATCATTTCTATATTTTCCTGGGGCAACGGAAAGTGTGATGATGCCAAGATGGCGACAATAGGAACCACCCAGGGTATATTATGCCTATTGCTCAGTGATTGCCATGATAGGCTGCAGCTACCTTTCATTGGAATAAGCAGTGCAGATAATTATAATCAAGCCAACTATGGACTAGTTTTTTTAGGTCCTGCTGTTACATCAGATCGTTTAGCCTTCATATATTCTTAAGGTAGGACGACTTTGTTATTCCTTATTTGTGTTTCTCTAAAGTTAGATCTGAGTCCAGCAGTACACCCAGATTTGGGGCATGGCTGTTTCTGGATGTTTTAAAACTACACATGTACACACAACTACACACATACACAGTTTTTAGTCACATGCTGCACCAGTGGCCGCTGGACCTACTAGCAGATGTAAGGCTGAAATTTTTTGTGTCTGAAAGAAATTTGACCACTGACAGCCACCATCCATTCAGAACTGAGCTTGACTTTAAAGTAATTTAAATGCCCATCTTTACCACTAGATATCAGTAATTTGTACACACTGTATCTCTAATGTAGTTTCTCAAACTGTACCTACACTTTTATAAGAACATGCAGATTTATTGTATTCATTTCATTTACAAGATGATGCAAAATGTTTTACATGAAACATTAAAAATATTGAAGCACGATGAAAAATAAACATTTATAGAGGAATTAATACAAACTAGGAATCATTAAAGATAGGTTGAAGAATTAAAATATTAACAAGAATAAAAGGAATGAAATAGAAACGGAGGAAGCTTTTATAGATAGATACAGATATATGCAGAATATGCAGATGATAAAAACCGACATCAGTGGAATAATCCTTTACTTCACCATAATTATTATCACTGTCAATATGCATGTTCAGAAAATATACTCAAAAAGAAAAAAACTTTCTACCTTTATTAAAAGCAGTGGCAAATAAAAACATTTTAACCCTTATATCCATGGCTAAGTAAAAATAATGTCATATAATCTTTCAAATACAGTATTTTACCTTGACAGGCACATTCAGTGATACTTTTTTGTTTTTTTAAAGATAGCGATATAATATTAACTTTGTATTTATTTTAATGAAGTCTTTAAAAAATTATAAAATATAATATTCATCTAAATATTTAATTCATTTACAGATATACATCCATTGCAACATAAACACCAATCTTCATTAAGTTACAGCTGGAGATTAAAAGTCATTAAAAGCCCAAAAGCAGGTAAATCACAGTAGAGAAGATAAAACAGAAAAGCAATAATGCTCATTTTGAAAGCATGACTGTGTAGTTGCCATAACTCTATCTGTTTACTAATATAGGAAATCATGTTGCCTGATATAGCTGCTTTATCTAAATGTTACAGATCATATCAATTTAAAGAATATTAAAAAAGGTTGTAACTTTATCCCCTAGTGAACAGGCATGTGATTGTATGGTCAAAACAAGATAAAGCTCTCGAGTACCTTGGAGAGATCGTGAACACAGTATCTTCTGCCCCTATGCTCAGTATGCACATGCTCTTAGGAGATTAAGAACTAAATAGGGAAAAAAGCTAAAATTCATAAAATGAAGATGGTTATTGTACCAGCTAACTTCGCTGTCAAGTTAGTTTTACACCTTTTAAACATTAGTCTTTTGGGAACTCTCTTTTTTATTAATATCTATCATGAACCATACATGCAGCCCTGCTGTTGCATTTATCATTTGATTTACTGCGTATCTGAGAGCAGAGCAAGTGAACAATAGGTCCAAGGATGATTTGCACATGAATGATGTCTGTGAATGAGTGTGTTGCAGAGGAAGGCTGTTTCTCCATAGTAGGGCAGCAAGGTTTTCTCCCCTTTGCCCCCACTCCAAGGGCCAGGTGAGATTCTCTGGCACAAAGAGCCAAGTGAAAATCTGTTCAGCATGGACCTCTAAGACCCTTATTATGATGATGCTTTTGGGGGATTTCGTTGGACATATATAAAAGCATAGAGCTTCCTTCCACAGCTTGATACCATCTCTTTATAGATTTATGTCACATGTTTGTGGGGCTTTGATCTATAGATTACAAGATTGTATGTTATTTTTGTTGCACAAATTGAATTGATCAATGAAAAAAAATCTAAATTAATAGTTCAATGTTTGACACGTTTCAAAGCAGAATAGCTGTAACATCATATCAAGTATTTTCTCTACTGTTTAAAAACAGAAAAATAAAAATTCCCAATACTTGACCTATTTGATCCAGCTGATATGACTAACAGATCCAAATTTAACAAGTGATTCATGAATAGTCAGCTTAGTAATCTTAACCAATGAATACACTTCTGAAATTAGCCTAAATGATGGACTGTGGCCGAGATCAGTTAAGAACCTAAAGAACAATATTATGAGAGAGGCTATGTTCAGCACGACAGATTACATTTCGCATAGAAAAACACAGAAGGGTGATAATAGCATATGTTTGTATCATCCTCTAGACCAGGGGAAAGAAACGCTTGTCCTCGAGAGCTGGAATCCTGCAGGTTTTCTATACATCCCTGGTCCAGCACACCTGATTCAAATCAAGTAGATCCAACAGCTTTATCAACATCTGCACAGTGATTCATTCATTTGAATATGGTGTGATGGAACAGGGAGACATTAAAAACTTTCAGGATCGGGACTAAGGTTCCCCAGACTTGTTCTAGACACTCAATCCACATCCAGTCAAAGAGAAATTGTGGAGAAACTAGGCTACTCCATCTATTAGTCTATATTTTTGGAGAAAGGCTCAACTAAACTGATCTTTTGGAAATATTGTTCAACTTACTTCAAGCTAGTAAAACTTAAATAAATCTGCTGCTGACATAAACTTATTAAACTAAAATATTGACTGTAAAATGAAACTGCAATGTAGTAATCTTAGTAAGGAGTTGGACTGAGTTTGATCCAACTGCAGAGGATGGAGAGGAGCACAAACATGCAGTTGCAGCAACACATTTTCTTTTCAGTCTTGTTACTTTGCTGGAATCATCCAAGCTGCAGGATTAGGTCGATTATTGCAATGCAACACCTGACTTGTGTTTCTTTCTTTATTGTTTAACCGTTTTCTTCTGTTCATTGTCAAAAGGTATAAGTAAAAAAGATTGAAAGATAACCTGTGGCTTTTCACTAAATGCTGTAATACAGCATATAGTGCACCCTTTAAAGTTATCAGGAGATTTAATGGTAACATATATATGGTATATGTATATACAA
>JBAMHX010000022.1:6850574-6863460 GCA_037177515.1 Pseudomugil tenellus
ATTACACAGACACACATACACACCCAACTTGCAAATATCTCAAGAGGTAAAAAAGTACAAGCATAACAGATTCTAATTAGAATGATGGAGTAACGCTATCAAATATCTATTAAATTATATTGAAAATCATGCTAATTTAAATAAAAAGGCAAAGTGCTGTATGGGAGCAATTTACAAACAGTCTCTGTAGCGCCGGTCTGACATTTGGGTTCCTGTACATTTCCCTTCACACCCTAAAAAATGATCTAGAGAACCAAACCAAATGAATGAGCTTAAGTTAAATTTGATGGATCTAAACCTGGCCATGTATTTTCTTTGTGCAACTGTGAACAATCACAGCTGAAAAGAATGGAGAAAAATTATTATTGTACAATTTCAGGTTAGATAAGGTAAAAAATCTTACAAAAGTTAGAAAAAGCATTCAGAACATACTCAAAGGCACATTCAAAAAATAAAAATGTAAAAAATGTAGAGAGCAAAAATGACGAATTAGTGTTTACAGTCACATGCTGGAGTGAACAAAACCTGTCTTTTGATCTAATTCCTGACTATAGTTCATTTCTACAATCTTTACGCTTTGGATGAGAAGCCCTGGCTTTGTTGAGCCGTGAGGAAACACAAGCAGAAGCTTTGGTCGGAGGGTTTCAAATCTCAATTGCCAGATTCCTGCTTGAGATGCTTCAGATTACATTATGATTAACCACATTTAAAATGGAGGGCAGAGAGTCCCTGCTTAGAGTTATTCCCATGATTCTGTCTCTCTTTCTTTCTGACAAACACTCTTCTTCTGTCACTCTTTTCCTCCATCCCCATCTCTTGCCATCCCTATTTCCAGTTGGGGTAATTAATATGGAAAGATGGCAAGGCATCATATTTTACAAAGTCCTATGAGATTGGCTTGCAAAAGCTGTTAAAGCCAAGTAGGCAAATTAGTATTCATGCAGGTTTTCCAGTTGCAAGTCATTTTTTCCTGTGGGACTGAGTGGTAGATTGGGTAGACAGGCAACGCTCATCCTTGATTATGTGAGCAGAATGCCACCACTGAACCAAAGCACAGCAGAGGAAAAAAGGAAAATTCCTTAGGCAGTAAAATCAATTTCTGTGACCCGCTAAATGTAATTGACTACACTGTAATTCTTTAACCCTATGTATGAGGCAGAAAACACATCCCGAGGTAGAATGATTACCAGCTATCATACAAAACCATGATATCAGTATCGGTTAATAACCATTTACTGCAAAATTATACACACAGCATGATTCAGAGGCAATAAACAATTGCTTTAATGCACTAGTCATGTCTTTGTTTAGTTAGTCAACTGAATCTCAGAAAACTGCCTATTATTCAAAATGGGAAAATGGCTTGGTAAAGAGTTTTTCCCTTTCAGATGCATGAAAATTTGTATGTAAATTGAGACGTTAATATTTTAGCCTCAGCTGAATACTAGATATGGCCTCTAATGTTATGGTTCACACACCATAGGATTCATTGGACATATTTGATGTTGTTATCCTACATAAAACACCTTGTCATCCAATTATGGATTCACCATCACAGCTGAGTTTTAGCATTGTACAACATTTCAGTATAGTAATAATTCAACTTTATCAGAAAATATTTGTTTGAACACAAAAAAGTGTCATTTTGTGGCTGTTTTTGCTAAATTTTTTATATTTGACAGTATATTTATGCTTTTCTTCCACTTGAGTAGTTGTCAGCAAGCTCAGGACATGGACTCGGACTTTGGCCAGATTAATTAGCAGTCCGTCCTCTTCAGTCCATTCCATTATTCCTATTACACCCAGCTCAGCAATCTGGTGCAAGGTAATTTGGTGCGTGCACACAGGGTGCCGCATTGACACCTTACGTTTCATGATTGAAGGCAATCTCCTGGGGACAGCACTAAATTTATTCATGGTATGCTCTCCCATAGCCACTAGAGACGTGTCTGTGTCCGCCCGCCACACATCCACAGATTTCCTGCTCTGCATCTTTCCATGAATGCAGAAAAAATACTAAATGATCTGAGGGAGCTGTTGCAGGGTCTTACATTTCTATGCATGGAGGGACCTGGTGATCGCTTTCTGCATTATTGAATTGTCTCTGCTCACATGTGACTCTGAAGAGAAGACAACGCATAATATGAGGCTTTTAGATGTTATTGTGTTTTCAAATCGTCACCTTCACAGGACCTGACGCTCCTTCCTATCGTAATTGGGAAATGCACATGTTACCAGATGTATCTACATACACCTATCAATGCCAGGTGCCGCTGGGTCACAGGAATTGGCATTAATCTAATTCCTTGTTGATGACTAAAATCTGTTGATAATAGAGATGTTAGCAAAGGTGATCAAAGAAGATTAGCCCAAGACACAGCAAGGGAATTGTTTAGGCTCCCTGTCATTAACACAGGCTGTTATCTAGGAGCCGACACGCTCACTGGTCCTCACTTGGGGAATACAGGGTCAGCCATTAGCACAGGGTAGAAATGTTAATGCACATCTTGAATCAGCAAATCCCTGGCTGCCTGCTGCTATTTATTTACTGCTGATGTTAGTAGTTAGTTATACAAACAGGTGTACTGCAACTCTGCTATTTTTTGCCAGTGATAGCTCCGGAGGGCATAACGTCACTCATAACATTATAGAGAAATGGCCCATATGATGCAACAGGTAAAGCATAGCATCATGTGCTTAACCAGGGTTTTCAAGTTGCACCTAAAGCATGAGAGATATTAAAAGCTGTGAGTGTGGCTTGAAGGTGAAAATGAACTATTAGATGGTAGTGGCATTGCTGAGAGCTTCAAAAGGTGCCCTCAGCTCTCACAGTGATAAAAGGAAGTATGAGCCCAAGAACACACATATGAGAGCTGTCACTCCCGAGGCTGTAAACTTGTTTGGAGTTATTGTATCATCAGAGCAGAAGAGGCAAACAAGCACCCTCAAGTCTGGCGATGCTTGAGAGGAAAGAGGTATTTTGACAATTAGCTCTATGAATTTGGTTCCCTTGGTATCAAACCATGAGTGCCATCAATATTTGTTACCCAGTACATGCACTCTTCCCTAACTGAAGATTGCTTGTTGTGAGTTAGTGAGTGACAATATTTTAACATCAGGGCAGAAATCAAACAGATCAGAGTTAATGCTGGAAGTATGCATATGCACATTATATTGTGATTAAGCTGGATTTACAATCATAGCCAGATTATCTGTATTATGTCTCTAAAGTTTTGCCAAAACTATATTTCTCTGGAAAGTGACATTTTCACACTGAAAAATAATGCAGCAGATGTTGCTAAATAAAGGCAAATTCTTTGTTGATCATAAATATTTAGCAAATGCAATACTCGCACAGTTTAAAACAGCTGTGCCCAAGTCCAGTGCTAAAGAGCTACTGTCCTGCAACTACTGTCCTGCAACCTTTCCATCACACCTGAATCACATGGCTGAATTTCCTCATGTCATCCAGCTCTACAAAGGCCTGATAATTAGCCATTCGTTTGATTCAGGTGTGCAGGAGAAGGATTGCATCTAGTAGCATCAAGTTGCAGAATATTAGATACGAGGAAAAGACTTGGGGACCCCTCGTTTAAAACAAAATATAAAAACTTGTTGGAATGACCTTTTTAAAACCAAGCCTAAATCCACTTGAGAATCTGTGACTTAAAGATGGCGGAACCCAAGAAATAATGAGCAAAAATTTCAGTCAGAGAAACATGCACAAAAGACTTTCATCTGCAATTACTGAAAAAGATGGCACCGAAAAGGACTGTTTTTGGTTATTATCTTTGCAAGCTGAAGTTTTCTGTTTTAATTCATTCTTTTGTTTATTTTTAAATACTGGCTTGCTTCACAATAGCGCATACTTGGTATTTTCAAGGTTGTTGGCATGTTGTGTAAATCACCTACCCCACCACCATCAATGCCACTACCAGCACTCAACATCCACTTTAATTCCAGGTTGTAAGGCAACAAAATAAGAAAAATGCCAAGTAGGGTGGATTTTTCTGCAAGCCACTGCGTTTGCAGTCAACACCGTATGTCTGCAGAATGCATTGCATGAAAAAAGGAGAATAATGAAACAGGAACCGTTTAAGTCGGAGTATGGCCTTGGCATAAAAACAGTGGGGCACATGCATATTTTTAGTCTGCAAAAATATTAACAATAAATCTCTTTGCATGCTGGCCTGTGAAAATGAGATTTGTAAATGATTTAACATCCAATGGGCACACTTATTCAACAAGTTCTTTGTGAAAGAACAATCAATTCCAGTGCGGCCAAGCAAACAGTCTAATATTAATGATAACACTCGAGTTTTTAGATAAATGTATCAGCAGGATTTTCTTCTGTTTACTTTTCATCCGCTCACATACAGACATAAAACAGAAAGATTGAGTTTAGGTGAGTGAAAGAATGAGAAAAATATCAGCTTAAACATTAGACTGAAGCAGCCTTGACCAAGTGGCAAGTAGACTCCATTTGGGCAGCAAATAGCACAAAAAATGTGAAAGGAAATATTTATAATAGAAGTTCTATGAATAAGCAACTCTCAGTTTTAGCATGCACTCTACATCGACAATTTATAGAATCGATGAATGAAAAGCTATCAGAAACATTAATACCAGTATTGAAAGACTTCAACTTACTATTGAAAAAGAAATGGTTAATTTCTTCTTGCATTTAGTTTTAAAAAGAATGATAAAAACTAGTGCAGCCATGAGTTCATTTATCTATCAAAGGCATGCGAAGCCCGACAGAGGTGTTAATCCAAGTGTTTTTCAAACAACATTTCTTATTTAATTGGACTTCATATCAAGTTCAAAGATCCTATTCAACCAATGCTTAGATCTTAGACTAAGGGACTGATTTTGAAACATCTTTTGTGATATCCTCTAAATGCAAACCAAACTGAATTTGTTTAGTCTGTCACACATCAGTCACTGGCAGAAAATTGTTGTAGCTCTTTGTGTGCAATTTCTGACACGAACACGGCAATGCATGACATTCAGTTTGTTCTCTTTTCAGAAGCTCCGTACTTTCAGAAGGAAGGCCAAGCAGTAAACCTCTTCATTGTCCCCGCCCTGCTTTAATTTGTGTTTGCTCTGTACTGGATGGGGATAATGCCCTTCAAAATATTATTACAAAATGAATGTGAATGTCTTTCTCTTTTAAGTTCATCATATAATTGGATTAAAAGTAACTAAATTCCAGCAATTCACAACCTATTCAGATGAAACCTTAAAGTGTTGACATACTGTAAATACTCCATAATACTTTATTATACCTTTCACAACTAAATATTTTTTTATCAGTGTGGTCAAAGTGTTGTTGGTAGAATCTTTTGTAACTATTTGTAGTACAACATGTGCTATACATTATTATTTTTTTTGTTTTTTTTTCTATAGTAGTTAATTTAATTCAGCAATGAAAAACAAAAGGAAGTTGATAAAGTAGGAAATAATGAGCTCTTGTACTGATAAAGATCTATATACCATGTTACTTTCTGTTAGATAATATTGAACAATGTGGCATTTAAATTGTCCATCAGCATATTCACAAAAGTCAACTAAATTGTGTCAAAAAGCGTGGTGTAGAGTTTTTGTCCAGTGTTGCGCATTCTTCTTTATCACTGTGGAACTGTTATGGAAGAAAGCTTGGATGAGGTAAACAGCCTTACTTACTTCAGTTGAAATTTAAAAAATCATTACATCTTACAGCTGCAATTGATATGATCTGTATTCTAAAAAGAAATTCTGAAAGCGCTTTCATGTCATTGGTTCCCCAAAAGTCTTGCTGCGTTTCAAATTAGACATCACTTGAACTGGATGACAAACATTTGCAACACAGCATTGTGTGGGGACCTGCCAGGGTGTGGTTTCTCTGCCTCTCTCCTGAGTGATTGGAACCACTGTTTCCTATAATCCTGGACTATAAAGCCTGTGACTGCTCTCCATTAAGTGCCAGTTCGCCTGCTTACCATCATTATTGTACAGCCATCCAAAGTTTGTGGTGTTTACGCTGCCTGTTACAGCTCTGAGTCAACCCGTTTAGTTTTTCCCTTTTTTCCAGTTTACCCTTCCTCAGATCTTCTCTGTCACCTACCACCAGCATCAACTCCTCAGGAAGACACTCAGCACTGCCTCAGCTCCACTTCTTTGGTCATTCCTCATCAGATTAAAACCTTGTTGTAAAGCAGGGGAGGGGACCCTGCTCCTCGAGGGCCGGATTCCTGCAGGTTTTACATGCATGCCAAGGTTCCCCCATTTGTAAAGCATCATCCCTCTTTTCTGTAAGGTTCTTGCCAATCCTGGTCCTCGGGGGCTGGTGTCCTGGACAATTTCCAAGTGTCTCTGCTAGAGTAACCTGACTTGGACTCAGACAAGCCCTGCACATGTTTGCTAAATATATTGATTTGAATCAGGTGTGTTCTAGCAGGGACACATGGAAAACCTGCAGGGACACCGGCCCTCGAGGACCAGAATTGAAGACCCCTGCCTTAACATATTGTATTTAAGAGAAAACAGACTTTTGCTAACATGTTGGTTATATTGTATGTGCTAAATACCAAAAATACTGAGACAATCTGTATCCTTGGTTTTTATATGCGGGGAAAACTGTTTTCTCTACTGGCTGAACAGGAATTTGTATGTCCCACTTGTACCTCTGTAGATGTTCTCAGAATAGTCTGGTTTTGTCCCACAGTTAAAAGAAATACAACTATTTCAACTGCTGCTTATTAATCAACCATTTGAGTTTCAATGTTTGTTTTTATTTTTTTTTTTTTTGTGCAAGATCAACGATACACTGGCTGATTATCGAGCCAAAGAGTGCAATAATCCATAAACAGACTTTTCCTTAGTTACTTTATGGGCTCTAGAAAGAGACAATAGAAATAAGTCCCAAGAAAAGATGCAAAACTTCCATAATCAAACTGAAGGGTTTGTACAGCATTTGGCTGTAAAAAAAAAGCTAATCAAGAGCAGCTTTATATATAGGAAGTGTAACTACTTCTGGCATATAACTTTGAACGAAAGCAATACAAGTTTGCATGATCAACATACCAAGAACTTGTCCATGGATTGACTTATGTAAGGCTGTCCTTTCAGGTCTCCCTAAAAAGTCAACTAGCTGCTGTTAGTCCAGAAGGCTGCTGCTGCTTGAGTCCTCACTAAGATTAACAAAGTGGATTTTAAGGATTCCTCAGATCTTCACATTGGCTTCATGTTTGTCTGCTAGTAGTTTATAAAGTACTGATTGGTATAGGGCCAAAATATATTCAAGATCATCTGTTTCTTTTAATGAACCAACCTCTCTCAGGTCCTCAAAGTCAAACCTACTTTCTGTTCTCAGAGCGAGAAATAAGAATGGAGAAGAAGCGTTCAGTTTTTATGCTCCTCACGTGTGGAATACGCCCCCAGAAAACTGCTGTTGTAGCTCTCTGCCATTTTACATCAAAGTTAAAACATTTGTA
This sequence comes from Pseudomugil tenellus, assembly GCA_037177515.1. NCBI lineage: Eukaryota > Metazoa > Chordata > Actinopteri > Atheriniformes > Pseudomugilidae > Pseudomugil > Pseudomugil tenellus. The sequence goes on from JBAMHX010000022.1 coordinate 6,858,050, forward strand.
TTTGCTGCCTTTTTATCAAAACAACCTTTAATTCCTCACACGGTTACTTTAGTTTATGCATTTTACCTAATTCATTTCAGCTTTCTGTAGTTTTTTATTTTTATATTCAACTTAATATATTTTTTAATGTTTTCTGCAGTCTTCTTTAATACTTTTAATATTTCATGTGAAGCACATTGAATTGTATTGTAGATTAAATGTGCCTAGCCTTACATATACTACAGTATACAGCACATCACCACTATAATTCAGCACATACAGGAATTTTAGCATCAGTCTTGTTAAAATTAAACAAAAAGGTTTTTTAAATGTCTTTTAAATTGTTTTGTTTCTATTTGTTTCTATTTTAATAACATTATTTTAAAGACAATGTTTTCCATGACAAAACGATAGACAATAATTTATTCAACAGCTGCCTACAGCTAATATTCATCAGTGTAAGCAACAAACTGCAGCAGAAACACTATCTATAGTCCATTGAGAGTGTAAGTGATATTCTACATGCACTTACTTATACTTAATCTGCATAAATTTATAGGGATAAGTCCATAAGTGTATCCTTTTCTGTGCACCTATCCTGCAGACTTTTATCTTTTTATCCTGAAACATTTTTCTACTGACATATTTTCTTTGAACATAAAATAAGTATGATTAAAATCCAAAAATCTGAATTTATATGACAACAAGTCTTCCATTACGTCCATGGTATTATTAGACTCCATCATAGTAGAAGAAATCAATTACGTGTATGAAGTGTATGATTAGAGAAAGGAACAACATATCAGTGATGTTTAATCATTCAGTTAGCACACGACCAACATGGAAATGCACACTTGCACACACAATATGAACAGTGTGCATAGACCGAAAATGAGTCACAGTCCTCGGTTTTAAATAACATGTAAACATTTTAGCATATAAAAATAGGTCTACTGATAAACAATGTGTTTATGAGATCATTATTACTGCAAACAGTACTTTGCTTGACTGCAATATCGTTCCATTCACATTTCTGTGCAATTTTCCTTTCATGTGCAACAAATGCTCCACAAATGAAATAAGTTGAAAAAAGTAAGTTGAATGTTTCCGGTAAAATTCTGGCCCAAGTGAGTCCCAAGGTGATCTGCCAGAAAAACAAGCTTGTCATATTTAATAAAACACAACCACATGGTAAATTTTCCATTTAAAATACTTCTCTGTCCTTTTTAATCACTAAAAGCCTTAAAATTACCTTTAAAAACAAACAAATTAATTAAACTTTTGTTAGGCAGATCAAGGTAAGGCAAGCTTGTTTGTATAGCACATTTTACAATTCCCAGTGCTTTACATAAAACATTAAAAACATTCAAGTGAGGTGCAAAAAAGTATTACGCATTACTAAATGCGTAGGGACACACTCACAGAACCTAAATAATGACATGTAGGTTCAATGTTATTCTCTTTTTCATTTTGCAAAAATGTTCAACTTCCATGCAGTACTGCTAGATGGTACTCAGGCTTAGACATGCAAAATTATTAGTAAAGACTGAAATGAATAATTAAGACATATTTATTTTCCAAATCATGCACTGACATCATGTTTTAGGGAAATTGGAATAAATCTGTGTAACAATGACAGATAGTGATAGAAGACAATAAAACATAATTCTGTAGCAGCAGCACTAAAAGTACTTAGGAACACTTCTGAGAACCATTGTCAGGGAGTTCAGATCACCAGCAACAGTCCTAAATATAATCAGGAAAAAAGGAAAGCTGAAACTGAGCAAACATCTCTGAAATCAAGCTCATTTAGGAGGGAAGGGACATTTTTGTGGTCTGTGGTATCTAAAAAAGGTTTTTTGTGAAAGAGTGGGTAACGCCTCAAGGTTGAAGCATAAAGAGATTGCTATATATGTTATCAGCACACATTTCAAGTGCAACATCTGTGATGGTATGGTGCAGATGCATTAGGGACTGGCATTGCAAATCTAAGAGGGAGCCATTAATGCTAAAAGAAAAAGGTTTTTTGTCAAACATTTCTCACCAAGAATGAAAATATGAAATCACACACACATTTATTAGCTCCATTGCTCTTCAGTAAAAGTAAAAATGGGATTATATACCTCATGCTGAATGTTCTTTTATTTTTATTGTTCACTCATTTTTCATGTATTGTGAGAAATATGTTAACGATGGTGAAAAATGTCTATATATGGAAATGAACTAATGTTTGCTTTTGAGATTTTTTTTTTATTTTATTTTTGCTTTTGTGATTATTTTCTAAACTTAATTTCTTATCTCCATCACCCGCTTATTGTGTGACATCCTGCAGCCATGTGAAAACTGCAAGGAACTGAAATTTTATGATATTTTGGAACAATATAGAACAAAACAGAACACACAAAGCCCTGAACTGAACAAATACAATAAAAATGAAAAGAAATCATTCCACGTGTCGGTTATTTAATTTGTCTTTACATCAACTTTTTGATAAATGGTGCTGGCTTGTGATCCTCTGTTGTCCTCTGTTCCTTCTTTTAACTTCACACATTCTGTGTTTTTACTCGTGAGGCAGAACGAGGCTTTCGGGGACTTGACAGCACAAAGCTGGCAGATTGAGTGAAGGGCAACGCGGTCAATCAAAGGCCACCTTTCTTCTCTCAGCTCTTGCTTTGGGGTCTTCCTAACAGTAATTCTCTGATTTGACTTTGATGTGCCAATTTGTGCCTGATGAATAATTGTCTGGTTTGCTGATAACTTGTGGGAGTCAAGTGTATTCTGGTAGCACTCAATGCAAATAGGAGATATTTGGGTCCTTCAAATCACGACAGTAGCCCCTCTACATTTGCTTTGCCGTTACGTGAGTAAACTGACCAATTAGCTGTGTTTGAAGAAGCCATTTTTGATTAGAGCAATCAGTAAACAGCAAGGCTTCTTTTGGATTGTTCCCCTGATTAGATGAGATGTCACTTGAGAAGTTGTTTCACATTTTAATTTATGGCCTTTATGGCTGAAAAGTATGGTAATTACCAAATCCATTCTCCACAGTTCATCACTTGGATTAAAATTCATCCATACTGTTAATGTTGATGACCTCATTTCTCCTCCTAAAGTTCCTTAAGTAGTCTCTGAATTGACTGAATCAGGCGAATAGGACCACTGCCATCAAGATGCAGATGGACAGCACTGATGTCAGTGGTGATGACATCAAGATAAGAGAAGCGACTGTACAACACAGCAGAAGAAATGCAAATTATACACTGTGATGCACCGCCTATCAGTGCTTTTTTTCTTTATTTCAGGGTAGTATTTACCTCCTGCAAAATAGCACACACTACTTATGCAGATTATTTTGTAATAATTCCTAAGAAAAGCATCTTCTCTTCATATCATTATTATTCACACCTACTTTGAGTGCCTATGCATTAGCCACTAATTAACAATATAGGCCTAAGTGATAAATTACAATATTCCTGTGATACCAAATTACCCCTTTATTAATGTAAATTAGCAAAAAGCAAGTATCAAAAAGTGAATAATGTGATTATACAAAATGTATATACATTATTTGGAGATTAAGATTGTTAAATGTGCTGTAACAGGGTTAAAACATGATAAATGAGCTGTTTGCAATAAATCAGGGGTGTCCAAATTGGGTCCTTGAGGGCCACGGTCCTGCAGGTTTCCATTGTATCCATGTTCCAATGCACCTGGCTTGGATCCAGCAGCTAATTAAGTTCTGCACAATGACTGTCTGATTTGAATCAGGTGTGTTGGAGCAGTGATACATGGAAAACCTGCAGGTTTGTGGCCCTTGAGGACTGGATTTGGACCCTCCTGCAATAAATAAAATATTTTTTAATGTATCTATTATTAACAAATGTCTTTATTTAGACCAGGCTAATTGCTGGAATAGACTACAGCTTCCTCGCAGTCCTGAATTAAAATAAGTGGTAAAGAAAATGAATGGATGAACTACTATTATTAATAATATTAACTCTCTCACTTTGCTCATTGACTGCCAGCTGTTGTTATATCTTATCTTTTTGGCAGTCAGTAAGTTAAATTTACTTCTCAGGAATGTAATCCTATTTTCTTATCATTTTTTTAAATAAAATTGCTAATTTAGGATATTGCAGTGTCTCTACTTTAGGCACAGCAACAGTACTGACTTGGATCTAGTTTAACAGATTCTTATTTAAGGGAGAAAGACCAGGACAGCTAGCCTGACTGGCTGATAATCTGCATCGACAAATGGTGTGAAAAAAAAAACTTGATATATAATTATCACTGTAGCCAGAAATGATATGTATCACGCCTGCTAATTGCAATTGCGATTTCCCTGCAACCCTGATTTGGATTAAGCTGTATTGAAAATGAATGAATTAATATTTGCTTTGCAAGTGTCATTGAAATGTGTTTACTGTCACACTTGCTAAAAATGTCAACTGTAATAGTTTTCACAAATGTTAGTTTCCAAGATTAAATGTGTTGTTACGTATAGTCAAACTAAAAAGCACAGGTTCCAAACTTATGGTTTACACAGACTGAAGAGTATTTGGGGTATTGACCACCAAAGCTCAAAATGAAACTCTAATCAATACAGCAGACAGAGTGAGTAGACAGAGGAAGGTTGTATGTGTGACACAAAGCCAGGATTAGGCGTGATTAGGGCAGTTTTAACATGTCCTGCTGATTAGGGGCCACTGGATCTGACCGCTAATTAGATGTGAAGTGTGGCTGGCCAAACAGACAGGACATCAGCCGGAGGAGGGGTTGGCAGCCGCAGCTCACTCCCTCCCTCTCACTCTCCCCCACTTTGTTCGCTTGTCCACTCAACACCCCCACAAAGGGGCCTGGAGGCTCTTTGATTGGATAGGCTGCGTTGTGGAGAGGGGACTTGAAAAAGAGTCCCATTTCCCTTTTGCTGTGCAACTACCCCCTGCAAGGAGGAGTCAATGTCCCTTTCTGTGCCGTGGTATGATCAGCTGGCTCCAACAGGGCAAATAAACACAATATGCCAATATGACTCCCATCTGAAACAGAACCTTTGTCCCATGCAGATTATGCCCTAATTGGTGTTTCTGAGATAAATTCTTTTTTCTGGCTGTTATTTGCACTGATGAGATTTTAATGGAGAGCTACAAAAAAAAAAAAAAAAAACAAAAAAAAAAACACAGATACAATTTTATTTGTTCTATGAAGAAATTTTTCTATTTTTCTTTTAGTATAAAATATAGTGAAATTCTACAAGAGCAAAAGCCTTTCAGTTAGTTTTTTTTAGTTGATAAATGTCTTGTTTTAGAAAAAAATGTTAATATTTAGTAGTTTTAAAAATAGCTTTGCTCACAATTACAAATTTGTACTTTTCTGTTTTCATTCTGTGGAAGTAGAAATAAGAGTTTGTGAATAATTCCATTGCAGAATTTTAT
>JBAMHX010000022.1:6892405-6902405 GCA_037177515.1 Pseudomugil tenellus
TATATATATATAGTTAACATTATTGATGAAACTATAAGTTTATGAGTGTGTGGATTTTGATAAAGAATTTCTATTTATCTGTAAGTAGGCTATAACACCTCGTCCTTAAATCATTTAAAATATAAATGAGAAGCTATATCTTGACTCCAGACTTGTCATAATAATATAATTTCCATTCAATAAACAGTAAATGTTGACATTATCTCTGCAGCTATTATCTCACATTTTTGTAAGTGATAAGATGTCACCTCCACTTAATCCTGGGAGAGCAGGGTGCTCTGTTTTGAAACGGTAATCCCAATTCATGCACTCATTGGTATGTTCTCAAAACATTCAGTAAATTTACTTTTAAACTGTGTTTGTAAGAAAAAGTAGATTCACCTATTCCAATATGCAGAGTACTTCATGTATTAGGCTACATGTAAACAACAAACTGATGCAAAACCAGCAGCATTTACCATCTGTTGAACTGTTTTTGTTTTTTACCTGTAAAACCAGGTAAGATTAATTTAAACCATAGTATTGCTGGGAAGACAACAAAGTAATTGATGCTGCAGAATCTACTACTTCTACCAGGTGTGTGTATTGCTTCTGATTTGACCCTATTGGATTAGGAAAGTAAAATGGATGTAATCAGGTAAGATAATCCCCTCACCAAGTTAAGTATAACAGCATCAGATACATTATTTTTGCAAGAAAACTACAGCATTTTCTTCTTTTTCTTTTTTTAAAAGGTTGTTTTTTATTAATCCAATTTAGACGATCTAGTTGATGTTGGTGTACTATATTGTAACAGTGAAAAATATAGTACATCATTTTTCAAATAAACATAACATGGCATCTATTTTTCTATCCATTCATCCCTGCTTAGTCCAGCAGCTAAACTAGAGGCAGAGTACACCTTGGACATGCTGCCAGTCCATAAAAGGCCAACACAAACAAACATTCATATACATTTGTTTTAATCAAATATAAATACAAATAAATAATTACAAATTAACATTGAACACAGCAAACTAAAATTTAAAGAGCAAATAAATATTTTTTTAAAAAACATGATCTAAAACAAACTTTGTGTAAAAAAAATAAATTGAAATATGTAAAGTAAAATAAAATAAATACTGTATTCATGTTTATATTTGTAAGGGCCCAAAGAAGAGAAGAAATTATAATAATAATTAACCCTGGTTATATAAGAAAAACCCTGTATGTTCAGAGAAATAGTATTATACTGTGTGTGACATAGAGAAACATCCTTCCAGTCAGAAAGAGGCTGGACCGGGGGTCTTAGGGTCCAAGCTGAGAGCAGACTCTGGTCAGCTGGTCAGAAATGCTGGTAAGTTGTGGTGTAAGAACGATGCACAGTGACCTGAAACCAAAAGTCTAAGAAATGTAGCCTGTGTCTCTCAAAGGTCTTTCAGCTTTGTTGTGTCTGTCTGACTCCCATGAAATGAAATAATGGGCAAATCAAAATATGACCTATTCAAATGAAGAGTTGTTTATTTATGTGATAGAGGTGTGTGACCAATGTGCCATGGCGCATTCTTTCTGCTCCATGTGGATGAAGTGCCTACAGATAATTTCCTCTCTTTTCAAGTGATGATACACTTCAAGTTTCTATTCCATCTTTTTGTGTATGAAAACAATAAGAAAATTGTATCTGCGTTATTGTACAGCAGTTGCTTCCTTCTCATGCGTCACAAAGGATGTAAAGACTGAATGTGAAACATAACATGGAGTGCATTGCTCAGTCTTCTTGAAAAGGCTGCACCTATTCAGCAGAGTCCATAAAAGGAAATATCACTGTTTTTATTTGTTTTCCATACAGCGCAAATAACTCCATTATATATTCACTAAACGTACAAGCACACAAACACAAAATGGGCACAACTTGCTAAATGTTCTTTGTTTCCTCTTCATACAGGAAGTTAATTACACTATTTAAATTGGTAAAGCAGCCACATTGCTGCTCTTTGATCCTCACGCATGCTGATTGAAGCACGACTGAAACAGGTGACGGCTGGTCGTTATCAGGCTCAAAGCCCCATGATCCATTTGCAGTGCTGGCATCTCAAGCACCTCATGTTCATCCTCTGAAGAAGGTGAGACAATCCATTAAGTGAAAGGCATAAACACTCAACTCTGGGAACCTGATTGTTGGCGCTGTCCCCCATCCAGCCCACCTGACAGCAGCAGGCTGTGGTTTTTATACAAGACAATTCAAGTCCTGAGATGGAACATTGAGAAAGAGAAGACAAAAGGAAAGTAAGACATTGTGGTCATTTGCATTATGTAACAAAGCAGCACAACCATTTAAGAACTACAGGAGTAAAAGAGGAAAGGGTTTGAATTGGCTTAAAATTTTTCATTTTAATATTTTGAAGGTTGCAAAACCAGTACCTAGTAAACAATGTCTTAATGTGCTGAAGTACATAATATTATCAAGCATGAACTGTAAAACTGCTGCATTTCCAAGGCTCTAAAAACATTACATGCATACATTTTGCTATTATGTAGCAACACGGATGTATTTTATTCGGACAAACATGCCTTATACATGTTCTTGTAAGATACCTGAAAGAAAGTGGTTTGAGCTCAATTAAAGCAGGTTGTCATTATTTTTATTCAGTTGTTGCATTTTTAAATTAGACATTAAAACATTTCAGAGGGGAACTAAGCTACAATAAAACAATACAGCTGAATTGTCTCATATCTTGTGCACAAGATGGGAATGAAAATGACATGACGCTGAGATCAGTACACTAGTATTGCACATTTTTATTCCCACAAACATATTAGGCAGAAAGAACGGTTTGTGAATGTATGGAAAAATGTTCAAACGTCATGTAAGAAGTGTAAGGGGTATCTGTAGAAACTATATAGCCTACATCTCATTACCTTAAAATCACAAAATGTTAGATTGAGTTTACTCTTTGTTTAATATGATCAACACTAATATTTTCAGTCCATTAGTACTGATTAGGGTATAAATGCTGTTGGTCAGTTAAAAATGTAAGGAAATTCATTGTAGATTACTTAAATGCAGATTCATGTATTTCAATTAATCTGCCTTAAAAAAAACCTTCCTTAATTTCTTTTGCAGATGAGTTAGTGCTGGTGATATGTTTGTTTATGTATGTATTCATATATTATATCATTAAAACCAAGGTGACAGTTAATATCTATCAGACTGTTTAGGATTACTGGAGCTAAGCTTTTTTTTTTAAAAAAAAAAATCATATTTTAAAAAATAGTGGCAAGAATGTGGGTTGATTTTTTTTATCATCCCAATTACGTTTTTAAAAATGAATAATAGATTGTAATATCTATGTATAGTAATATACTAATGCTTGCGCATTGAAAGGAGAAAAAAAGTCGAGAGTTCTGCTTGAGACACATTTAGATGTTAAGAGTATTCAAGCATCTTTTTCTTTTGCCATTTGTTTAATTGGATGCAGCATTTCTTTCCTGTCTGTTAGAAAGGTATATAATGATTCTACTCTTAGAAAATAAGATTTATTATCTACAATGTGGTATGTAAATGCTGCATAAATGTACAATCATGTTTAAAAGAGAAATCACAATTTACTGCTATTATCTGTTTATTGTTAGTTCATCAGGATCACAAGAAATAATGCAGACATCACAAGACTAGTATATTTTTTTAGTCCTTTATTTGATTCATAGTACAGGTGACATGTTTTTACATGGATTCAGGAATGAAGTAAAGTAGCTGTGAAGAAAAGAGAAATTCTGTCTGAGCACTCTACCGTTACCTCCCGGCCAGTCTCCTCATCTTTCTGCTCGGTCTGCAGTTTTTATAATCTCAACATTCAGCAAAGTCAAGAACCTTGACGCTCACTTGTTCTTCACAGACGCCACTGCTGGCCGCTGTTCATCTGCACCACTTTAAACCTAGTTTAAACCTGCTATCACCACACTGTTTGAACTGCACTGTCAGCATCTTCTTCAGCAGAACGTAGGAGCATGAGAGCAGGAGATAAATACACATTTGTTTGTTCCATTTAGAGATATGAGATATTCACTGACTATAACTGCCTTTTAAGTATTCAAATGAAATGCTGTAACAGATATTTTAGCTGTATGATTCATTGCATAACATATTCCAGATGCAGACTGACAGGGCGTAGAAAGAAGAAGCTTTTTAAAATCAGGTATACCTGCATTCACCCATAACTAATTAAACTTAGGTAAGCCATGTTAAATGCAGTCAAGAAAGCAATGGAGCTGCATTTTCTCTCTGCTGTATGATTTGCATAAAAGAAAAAACATTCCACATGCAGAGAAAGAATTTAAGTAGCTGGATATCTATCTGTAAAACTGCTTAAATACTGAATTTATAACACATTTATATTAGCCAAATTTGTACAGTTTAAATAATATGTCAAATAACAGACTAACAAAAAAATTATGAAAAGACTTTATAGAGCAGTTACTTCAGAAATTAGCATATTAGATCTGCATTAAATCTGCAAATATTGACTATATTTTAGAAATGCAACAAATGAATCAAATGAACGTTAACTGGCCATTTTTCATTGATATAAACAGACTTGTTGGGGATCTTTGCAGGCATACTGTGTCTGTTTAAACCCAATACAGAAAGATTGTCTTCAGCTTTTGGACAAGAGAAAGTTGACAAAGGAAATGCCAGTCCTACATATGCACACGCATACACACACACACACACACACTTACACATATATAGAGAGAGAGATTAGCAAAACATGTCACATGCGGAAGATACTCAGAAATGCTGCAGAGATGTCTCTTCTTAACTCCACTTGAAGCTGTTTTCAAGCTGCAGGTCTTCTGTTGCTTCCTTATTTGACCACAGATGCTGGAACTTGCTAACCAGCTCGCCAGGATCTTCTCATTCTGACAAATGAATGTGAGCCGTACTCATCTCTTTGTCCCTTTGAGAGAACTTGTAGAATTGACGAGTTGATCTGCTTGATTTGGATTTTTTTCCTGACCTTATTGAACTGTTTGTTGTTGTTCATTCATTATTTTTTATACTTTAATTATTACATTTCAACATTTGATTATGATTATGATACTCATTTTCAAAATATACCCCCCCCCCCCCTCTCCCCTAACGCACAAGCACACACACCTCTCACCCACATCCGAGAATCTGGCTGATTACTCCACTTTCTGCTGTGATTTTTCCTGTAAACCACATTTTCTTTCCTTATAAAAGTGGTTAAAAAACCTTGCAGATTAGAATTCTATTTTCTCCTCACTCAGTCCTGTTTCACCATGCCCCTCATCTCTTCACCCCCTGCTGCTAAATCTTTCTAACCCAATGAGGCCCCCTGCAGGTGCAAGCTCACTGATGCCCATCTGAGTGGACGCATAAAGATGGTCGCCTTGCACTTTGACGTCATGTGACCCATTTTGCACTGCTTTGCTGCATGAGAAGATGAGGATGCAGAGGTATTTTCCCATCTTGAATGTCAGTGTATAGTTGAATGAATTTATAGCTATGGAAATTATGAAAATAAGTTGAAAAGAAACCTTATTTATACGTAGTTTTGGTTCTAAGGAAGGTCGCCATAAATATGATTGACTTTGTTAGGTGTCCCAAAAAGATGCATTGCCATTCTTTATGAAATATAACATATTTTTTCGAAGTATTGATTATTTTAAGTAAATTATCCGGTCTTATCTGTTGAAACGTGCACTTACTGAAAACAGACTCCTTTTTAAGAGAATTTCGCTTTACGTCTATTGTTCACTTTCTCTGAAGTGAATACAGCTGCATCATGTTTACTACCTATCCTATTGCGCCACGCCGTGGAGAAGCGCAGTCTCTTCTGTGCTCTGTCCCTGGTTAATTTCTGGCAGAGCACTGCAAGCCGTACTAATTGCCTGTGGACTGTTTGCATCCTGTCTGGTTTGTTTTGAAGAGCAATGTGATTATGCTCTCAAGATCCATAACAATGTCATAAACCGCAATCATGCACTTAAAAGACAGTCAAGTTCGCCGGAATGTGCATTCATTAAAGAGGAAAAAACACGTTAATTTCAGCAGTTGCTGTTTAGTTGGAGTAATTCTTAGTGATGGAAATTGATGAAGTTGGGTTACAGTTGCAGGTAAAAGCAACACAACGCCAACTAAAGACCTCTGCTTCCATCTTGTGGTGGCGTGGTGCAACAATTTAGCTTCTGTCGCTTATTCCCTCCATCACTCCCCTCTCTCTTTAATATCGACACTGTGGCGAATCTAATCTGGATCTTCTTTAAGGCAATAAAACCCAGATAGCTTCCTTTAAATGAAAAGTACCGCTTATTATAGCTTTGAAATCCTCGTTTATTTGGTGATGTGCATGATAGAAAAATGATTCATGTCGAGGTTCAAATGGGCAGGATGACGAAGATCCACAGTGTCCCGAGTGCATATTTCCTCAAGTATTGTGTTCCAAGCTACATAATAATGTTATCCACGCAGGTTGAACTACGCTGCATGCCAAGATGTTGTTTTAATGTCACACTGCTTTTATCCCTTCAAGCATCCAAAAGCAATTTCCGACCAATCTGACCCTTTAGTGCAACGCTGATAGTGAAATATTATTGCTATATATATATATATAATTTTTTGCGTATTAATAACCACACCTAGGTGGAAAGAGAATATTACTTAGCGTTAAAGTTCCTCAACTGGCTTTTACATAGCTAGGTTTTATATTTTGTTTCCATTTTGAGGAATATGCCCCAGAACTTAACCGAGCTGGTTGGGTATTAAATGAATATGCTCTTTAATTTCTCTGCAAAAGGGGGAGTGGGAGAAAGAGAAGAAATTTTTTTGACCAATGAAAAATGTGTATATCTGATCAAACTTAAAATAGCGCGACATTTGCAGTTATAAACCTTGTTCTTATCATTTTCAACCTTCAGAGACAGTGGATCTTGGGCATCTTGGTCTACACAACATCTGTCGGTATACATGGAATTTGTTCCATGGAAACATAAGCATCTTCTACATTACTTAATTTACAAATAAAAATCAAAATACAAATGGAACCTTCTGTTTACCTCAGAACAAGTCTTTGTTATTAGCGTGAGAAAATACATCACCGTAGCAACAAAGAGCTTGCGTAAAATTGCTATATTAGATATTTTTCCACAATTACTGATGTCCTAAATGGTGCTATATGGAGTCAAATATTTTTCCATCCATCATTTTAAAAATTTGGCCTATGCATACCAGCTGGATTCAAAGCAAACAAGGATGAACACTGTCTAGAATTAAAAATAGTTTTTGCGCTCTGCGAGCCACTTTTTTGGTCAGACAATAATCACCCTTTCACTTCGGAGAATGGGAGATAGAGCGAAAGGAGAAATGAGAAGGCTGTTGTTGGCATAGCTCTATCAAGGAAGAAGGACTCCCTGTTATGTGTGAATGGGGCTTCTTTTTTGACCAGAATAGATATAGCACGAATTTTTAATTCGTTTTTCTATGAGAGACAACAATGCTTTATTTGAAAGCTTGATACAATTTGGGGTTTGTAAGAGATCCTTTTCTCCTTTTCCGAGCCCAGCTGCCCATATGGGACACAACGTGTGCAGCAAAGATCACAATGGCAGCAAGTGACAAGCAAGACAAAAAGCTCAAGGATACATCTCCCTGACTCTGAACAGCACCAAGAAACTCTATCTACACTGTATGCGTCTCCACTAAGCATGCACGCCTCTGACATACAGCAAAAAACCACATGCCTGGGAAGTTTTAGTCTGTATTTGTCCTGTGTGCATTACGCAGAGATGGAGACGCATCGCTAAAACCTAACCAAGAATCAAATAAGTTACGCTGTTTTACTAATGACATTTAAATTATGATATTGTTAATAGACTTTGAAATAGACCAGGCACTAAATTCTTATCAAAGAAAGACTCCTTTATTTTTTATATTTGCGCTTGTTATCCATTTTAAAATCTACCTTGCGATTGTTTTCCATACTTATTGTGATGAAACGTCACGCCCTTGCAGTTTATTCCTAACCTTCATCATCATTTTCTATTTCACGGATAAAAATGAAAAAGGACAATGAAACAATGACAAAATCGCATTTCTTTGACCTACAAGCTCAACCAGTGGTGAAACAGAAAGCCAGGGACTGTCAGGGACAAATTGAATATGCGTCGTCCACAAAAGCAGAAGCCCCCTGAGACTCAATTCTGTAAATAATTAGCAAATCTACCCAATTTAGCTGTTTGTTCAGTGATGATAGGGGCGACTCTAACATCTGCTGGGAGATTTTTGTCCCGGGACAAACAAAAATGCATAGATTTTTTTGACTGGGTTTTATTTACCCAAGATATTGACGGAGTTAGATAATCTGCGGTGCGCTCTGCGTATCAGCTGAGGAGCTATTTGTATTTGTTTGGGTCTCGCATTAAAGAAACCCAAACGTAATAGTGTAAAACATTTTCAACGCGTCATTTAAGCATATAAAAATAACTTTGTCCCCATTTTAATCCCACCGTAACCCGTGTGAATCTGGCTGAAACGCTGGTGGGGGTTAAACAAAGAAGACTAGTGAGTCATTGATTGTGTATGCCCTATTTGCAGTTTAGCACTAATAAGATAACAAAACATTTATTGCATTAAACGATACTTTTCTTCCACAGTCTCCCAATGCCGGGAGTGGTTGGGGACGCTGACAAAAAGGAGTGCTTTTGACTCAAAAGCTTCTTGTGTTGAGAAGCCCACTTATATTAAGTGAGTGGATTTTAGTCCCATTTCACAAGTGACTTTGGGCTCTTTATTAATGAGTTGTTCGGACTGAGAAAAATATTCTCCGGATTAAATCTGGCTAACAAGAAAGGACTGAAGTACGCTGGAGATTTAGTTCCATGGTCAGTTCTATTCTGTGCGACAATAAACTGTTTGTCTCTTCGCCTTTCATTAAAGGTGTTTAGCAGTATCTCCAAATCAAATCGATAGGACACTTATAAACCAAACCTCCATTTCAGAAACACAATATTTTATTTAAAAAATCTTATTTAAAAATGAGAATATTTAGTCATCACCGCGCCACTACACCATATTTACATATATGACATGTCTTACAAGAAAATCTTTCTTATTTTCTTTCTGTCGTGTAAAATTTGAATATATCTACAGTCCGATCAGCATCTTAATCCTCACCGGTTTCTAAACCATCTGCCACATTATTATTTTTGTTTTACAAGAAATGAAAACAAAAGGAAAAAAAGCTGCAAACTTGCCAGTTTATTCATGGCCATAAATATTTTGTCGGTCCATAAAAGATGCAAGAAATTAAAATTTCTATAATTATAAAGTGGTTCGTATGCTGATAATAACACGAAGGGACAAAAGAAAAAAGGAGAAAAACATCTCTACAACCAACACACAACATACTTTACAAAAAAATTCACAAGAAGAGCATTGACATTCTCAATAAAATCTATAAGGGAGAGGTTTGGACCAAGTTCTCTTAACGAAAACATGTAAACACGGCGCACACATGAGCCCCGAATAAAAATGGTAGAATATATATGAGTCAAGCTGCAAAAATGAAAAGTCTTTTGTTTTTTGTGTTTTGTTTTTTTCTTGGCTTTGTGGTGAAACTCCCTATCGCTTCTCCAAGTCTCTATAATTTCTCTCACCAAGTCCACTGTTGCGTTTGCACCAAGTGATGTGCTGTGGGGAACTGTGGCGTGGCCGCGGCGCTGTACTGCGCGTTATACTGCATGTGTTGGAGTGACTGGGCACTATAAGCCGAAAAGGGGATCCCGGCCTGAAAAGTGGCCGCCAAGTCCTGAGCTTTAAGAGTGTGACAAGGCTTTCCATCCCTGACTAAGACGGGTACGGCCACCCGCCTGGGAGAAGGGAGATGGGTCACTTCCATACCTTTCTCGGCCCGGGCTCTCTTCATCTTATACCGGTGGTTCTGGAACCAGATCTTCACCTGGGTCGGGGTGAGGCGGATCAAGCTGGCCAGGTGCTCCC
>JBAMHX010000022.1:6907405-6909567 GCA_037177515.1 Pseudomugil tenellus
TCAGCGTGTTGAGATGCCTGAGGCTGCGAGTTAGTCTTTGATAAAGGTAACCCCGCCTGCCTCGGGGTGCCCATGATAAATGTACAAAGTGACAAGGCCGATTTCATCCCTCTGTGATTAAAAGCCAATATATTATTTGCAGGTAAGGCCGGGTCCGGTTTATTTATGGAGGCTAAGCTATGGCCTGAGGAGACTTGGCTTAAGGGGATTTTTTTTCTTCCCTCTTTTTTTTTTTAAAGAAAGAAATCCAGCCACCTTTTCCTCCCGGGCACAAAGGGGGAAAAGTCTTTATTCGTCTCTTTCCCTCTAATGATTAAACATGTCACGGTGAGATTATTGCATCGCGCTCGTGCCCTGAGGAGATGCCTTCATTTGTTAAGCCACCAGTTTATTTGTAACGGCGAATTTCATGCCATGCTGTGTCATCCGTCCTTAATCTTTTTTTCTGTATGTAAGACGAATTGTTGAAAAAGAGGTTTATTATTTTCTAATCACTTCCCATTTTAGTTTGGTAAGCCACCGACACCAGGAGGAACATGGGACAAATGGGTTTTCTCATTAACAAAAGGGGAAACTATTACTTGTGAATGGATATAATTTTATTGATGTACACAAAGGAGTAAAACAAACGAATATATAAATTAATATGATATCCTCTGATACAAGATGATAGGGTCTAGTCTGTTCTAGATGTCATGAGTAGAGACAACTTGCCCTTTTTGTCAGGCAGCGTGAATGTGAGAACGGTAATAACGATAACAGCTGTTGACATCTGTAGAGCTCTAGCGGTCTCTACTGGCAGAGTTAAGAAAGAACAGGGGTGCTCGAATATTACATCCAATTAGAAAACTTTTTAATGCCAATATCAGTTGCATACAGTCGACCTGGAAACAAAGATGTCACGATGTAACAATTATTAATATAAAAAGAGAACTCCCTCTTTTTAGATGCAGTTTTGATATTTTGATTTAAATGTGGTGTAGTCATTTGGAGGCGAGTGTAGTGGGTTTTTTTATTAAACATTCATAAATTACACAAATGTTAATATATTTTTTTAATCACAAAACAATACTATAGCCTATGAATGATCAATTTGAACCATCTTAAAGGTAGGCCCCTACAATGATCATCACACATTGTGCTCAGTCAAGCATACACTACCCAGGTGTGTGTGTTCAATCATCACCAGCTACTGTAAGCTAATATACGGGCCAAGGCTCAGAATATAAACAAATTTTCCCGCCCTAAAAGCCATAAAAAAACAGATCCAATTATGATAATTTAGTCAAGGATTGTTCCTCTGTGCTCATGCACAAAAATATAAGTAAAAGGAAAAAAATATTGTCTATTAAGCTGTAAATAAAAGAAAATATTATATGCAAAGTGCCTGGAGCATCCAGTGCGCTTACCTAGTCAGGAGGGGGGGGCTGAAATTGTTGCCAGCGTTAAGACAGCGCGCAGTTAATGAAATATCTCCAAATGGGAGTCAGGAGTGCGTGCAGAGATAAGCCTGATGTGGTTTATATACCCAGAAAGAAAGTGCTCCTCTTCTCATATTGTCCAAGAGCGTTTGCATAGCTGGCCAAGTGGCTCTGCTCTTGCTGACTCGCTAACATTGCATGGTGTTTGTTTTCCCCTTGCTATGACGTGAGACAAAATATTGGCCATATGTTCATCTGCAATAAATTGGTCTTGGGCGCAAACACAGCTCTCAGGGAAAGGTGCTTTAACGCCTACAACTAGTTTTTTCTCGTTGGGATTTTTTGGGGACACGAAACTATTTGCGGTACAATGTATGTGAATAATAATGTCCCAACAGCTTGTTTTAAGAGATAATTGTACGCCTCTGGAAGCGCCGCCGCTTGATCTTTATACTGCGACCTATTATTCCTCACACGGGGCTCTCTAATAAATCGCTTGGTAACCAAGAAGCAGCACAGTCTAAAGAGCAGATGTGGCATGTTATCCACGCCACGGTTGCGTTTACATTAGATACCCTGATACAATGATTGATAACCAAGGTCAGCTCCCAAGAGGCAGACAACTAACACATAATGTTTGTAACTTGATACACATGTGTTGACAGTGAAAACACAGGACTGCACAAAAATCACAGAGGTCATACACAAGACCTAAAATATAACCAATATGACTATTATATA
>JBAMHX010000022.1:6915524-6937169 GCA_037177515.1 Pseudomugil tenellus
ATAGATAGATAGATAGATAGATAGATAGATAGATAGATAGATAGATAGATAGATAGATAGATAGATAGATAAACTTTATTCCTTTTCCAAATAGATGCAATATGTAAATAGATATGGGGGAAGTTCAAAATGGCAAAAAGTGGAGGTAGGGTTTTGCATTTACATGACCCATTCCCACCAGCTCTCCCACAGAACACCCATCACCTGGAAAAACCTTGTTAAATAGAGTTGCTGATGTCATTAAAGAGAAGGTATTGATTGACCAAGGGGCAGCAAAGGCCAATGCAATTAAGAGACAAGAAAACATACAGCGCTAAAGACTGTGTAAATAAAGGGACTCTGCAGTAGGGCTGGACAAAGGCCAGCCCGGGGGCCATTCAGAAGATCCTTGTTCCTTCATTGCTTTGGGGTCTTCTCCAAGGACTAGGGGTCTGTGTAGGTGGCTTGGGGGAGGTTGCAAATAGGAGAGTAGCTCACAAGAGAAAGTGTGGGTGTTCAGAAGGATAAGGACACGGGGTTGCTAGGCTGGCTCTGAGAAGTTGACAAGTGGTTACCCTCCCCATGTCCTGAACTGTCAGGTGATCGTGGTTGATCTGCATCTCAAGAAGGGGTCTGTTGAGCAGAAAGCACTCCATCTGTTTTGATAGACCTCTAAAACATTTGCTTTCCTGTGCCTTTTATGCCCTTCTTTTGCCCTCTTGGGCTAGCCCAGCAATTAGCAGGTGAGAGGCAGGGTACAGTACAGCCTGGATCTGCTGCCAGTTCATCGCAGATAATTATAACATGTATCCATTTTATATTTTTATTTCATTAAGAAAAGATCAAACATATAACATGTAAAAAAAAAGACCACATGACCTCTCAAAGGTATGCTAGCAGCAGTGTGCTAACATAGCAACATTGTTAACCTGTTGCAGTCTGGATAGTTGTTACAATGAACATCTGTTCGAGTATATTTGCAATGTTAAGATGTAATGCTAAAATGAATAAAACAGTGTAGCTCAGTTAATTTTAGCATTATAAACATAGCATAAACCATTGAAAATTCTTAAACATTAAAAAAAGAGCTAATCTTTTCATGATGTTGTAGTTTGAGTCTGTAGAAATGATTGTATGGGCAGCCATATCCTTATATGTAGCTATGCAACCAAATACATCTAGTCCCATTTCACAGTTAGACTCAGTCCCAAAAAAAGGCACTAGATGTGATTTTCCTGAACTGCTAGAAGGAACTTATGATGTTTTCATGTAACGATCATTGTGACCTTCCCTTTTTAAATACTGAACTTCATTTTAACAGAACACAACATTACTTGCAGACTATAGTTTACAAAGAAAAAGAGCTCACATTTACACAAATTGTGCAGCTTCTTTATTATGCGGTTTGTCTTCCGCCATGAACAAACAGAGCTGCAGGCTCACCTGTTTGTAATGTGTATCCACTCACAAATGATGATCCAAAGAAGCTGCATGCTTTGGTGTCAATATGAACACAATCCAGCTATTATTTATTTATTTACTTGTGTTAATAAAGTGACTCCTTTAAAAACACAATGGCAGATGAATGGATGGTTTTAACCCTGCTCTTGCAGCATCATTCTTATGGGGTCTATGTATGTCTTCTTCATTCTTTCAAACGGTCAAAGCAGCCACTGTTTTCTCTCCTTTGCAGATAAAATAAGAATTCTTTGAACTTCTACTTTACCTCTTCATTTCTTATGGATCTATCACATTTGCAGTACTTCACAAATCAAGTAAACAAGATCACAGGGACCATGCTTTATAGAATTAATCAAAACCACATTTGAACCTTTTCTGGGACAGCAGTGGTTATTCTAGAATTGTGTGTGCAGAATGGGGGAACATTATGTCTTGTAAGTTCAATATCAGTCTCTGACTGAAAAGAACCCCACACATATAATGCATTCTGTGGCGTGCGACCTGTGCAGAAACTGAAGACCTTGATCAAGGTTGTAAAAGGTTCAGCACTTGATTGTGGTTTTTCCTCTTCATTCAGACACCTGAATGCACGCCATTCCCTTCTTTTAAATGATTTGGACTGTGTTTAATGTGCAATTTTACTGCAGAAATTCAAGTATGTCTCAACACCAATGAACGCCTGTCATACTACAAGCATATTCATTTAGCTTTGGCATAGTTTTTTTTTGGTTCAGGTATGTGAAGTCCAGTTCAAACAGCTGTGTAAACAATGTGTCCTCAATAAACAAACTGCTAATGTGTGCTTGGGAAGAAATACATCAAGCAACTTACAAACAGTTAAATGCCCCGAGTTTGCAGTGATGGCAAGAGAAACTGAGCAGCTGATAGGTGAAATGCAAAGAGACTGGCAGTGATTAGATTACGTTCAGGTGGGCGCCTATGGAGACATGAGGGCAATATTCCAAGACGTCTTCCTACAATAAATATATTTTTAATTTGTGCTCTTTTATTAACCAGCAAAATCACTTCAAAATGAATAGCACATTATTAAGTCTTCTAGTGGCTCTTACTGTTCTTTATCATGAGTTTGTATCACAGTGCAATTCATCTCCAGCCATTCTTCACACTAAATATGTTTTATATGAGCCATCATTTATCATGACCTGTCAGCTCTTAACTGTATCATTATTCAGTCTAGAGTTATAAATTGGAATCATTAAACGGTTTTTCATATAATCTGATGCAATAACTGCTCCCCCTTTATTGGCTTGTGAAAAGAAAATAGTAAATACAATTGTCTGTCAAGATCTTTGGAGATATCCGTCTCTCCGGGTGAAATGAAATTAGGCCAGCCGAGGAGACAGGATCAATGTCAGCAGATTTGTTCGACTTTCATCGTGGAGGGGACGGGCGTTGAGCAGATGAAGGATGGAGAGAGAAGGAAGCTGACACCGCCAAACCCAATGAGGAATGTGGGCTATCGCTGTCAATATTTTTTTTCATACACTGTCACATCAATCACAGGAGTCTTTTCAACTTCCAGTTCTGCAGCTCTGTGCGGACATTTGTAATGCTCCATTTTTTAGACTAAATATACAGCATCTGATTTATTTGTATGACGTCTTCATTAGGGGAGTTGTGTAGTGATTAACAGTGAAAATGTGGGGTCAAATGTTTCATCTCTTGTATCGTATTCTAATCAGAAGAGGACCTTGGCAGCATGAACAACCTCTGTTACTACTATAAATCAAGCTTAATAAATGTTACAGTCCAAAGCGTTTTGACTCAATCATATTTTGTTCATAGTAATACATTTAAACTGAAGAAGTGAACCTTGGCGCAGTTACAAAATTGCATAATCACATTTAAATTTGAAGAGCTTGAAAGGACATCCTGGTGTGAGCTAAAATATTTTCTCATTTTACAAAGACATCAAGTTGTACCCTGAATACACTGGTTAAAGACTGCCATCTGCTGGCAGCTTCACATACTCTTCTCTCTTCTTTAGGTTTGAGGAAATCTTAACATATTTCTGACTTTAGCTGTGAAATAATTGTACCTGGATGTTTCTGTAATGTACAATATTTGAACATTTTACTAAATATTTAAAATAAAGGACTAAGAGGTACAGACGGTGAGCATAGGGCACCTATAAAAAGAGATGTTCATGCACAGAAAAAGTCCATCTTTTTGGTGAGTCTCTGCTGTCATCTACTGGATGATATTATTAGAAGGAAATATGCAAAATGAGATTTTATTAACTAGTTCAGTAAAAGTCATAATGACCCTTCCTGTGTGTTCTGCTGTAAAATGTTTAGAATACTCTGCTCTCATTCAGGTGACTTAAAGTTAAGCATCTGTATAAACTTGTATTAAACTAAAGACCCAAATATGTCACTTCCTTCTGGAGCCAGATGGTGGCGTGTTTGTATAAGGTACCACAGAGATGTTGGAGCAGGAAGTACAGTAAAGGTTTATAATTATGCTGAAATCAACCATAAACTTGCCAACTGTAACATGAGCTTCTGCTGAACTTCAAAAATATGGGAAAAATGAATTCAGGAAAGACATGAGCGAAGATATTATTGCAGTTTTATTCATTCGGAGGTTCATGAAAAGATACATATTGGTTTTTTTCCTGCGTAGAGTTTAAGTACAAGTTTACAGGAAAAAAAAATTCTACTGTTTGCTGAATGTTCAAAAGACCATTTCAAGGCTATTTATTTACTGGCAAAAGCCCATATTTCCACCTGCATGTCAGATGTGTTTACACGTAAACTCCCCTAAAAGAAAGTGGGATCATTCTAAGGTCTCTGTCCTGTCAATCTAGCTATGAAGCTTGGTCATGCTCACTTTCTCTCTCCCCCCCCACCCCTTTCCCTCTCTATGCCTTTCTTATACTTCACCCTCTGTCTATCTGAGTCAGGTGAAGATGTTCAAACCATCTGGAAAATAGACGCAAATGAGATAATGCTTATGTGAATGGGATTTCAGCCCCATGTGACAAAATATAAAAAAGAAGTCATAAAAAAATCTGTAGTATCTTACAATAACTGAATGTCTGTTTTTGTTTTCTATGTACTCCACAGGCAGCAACTACATTCCACATGAGAAGGAATAAATAAAACCACTTCTGGAAAACCAGTCTTTGAGTTTGTTGTTAACTTTGTTTAACAATAGTTTTAGTTAAAATATATAGTTATGAAATCAACTTTTTAAACATGTGGAGTTTAAAGCCCTCTTGCTAAGTAGAAATATTACAGAAATAAAGAATATTTAATTTACATTATTTTAATCTTATAAAAAAAATATCAGATACTGTTTCTAATATTATCAAGATTTCTCATCCATACAGTAGATCAGAAGGAAATATATTACAAAGCATGACATTTAGTCCTAAGAAAAACTGTTTCCACATAGCTTCTCTCGTTAGCTATATGTTGTACTCAATGCAGGATTTTTTCTATGAATCTGCTTTGGGTGAAGTGATCGTTTCACCATTTTATGCACATCTATGAAACTATAAACTACTATGGTAACTGTTGAACGTACAGTCTCATCAATGCCTGGACACGATGACATAAACAACCAACTACGTGTCCTCAGTCACCCATAACTCACGCCTTGTTAGACAGGCTGATTCTCCCAGCGTGTCATCACCTTGCACCCTCTTGTTGATGCTATCGCAGCTATTTGCATTCTACCTGAGAACTTGATATGACCTAGAGTGAAGGGAAAAAAAGTGGATGGAATGTCTTCATATACGAGAATTTAGGGCACAGTTCAAAAGACTTTTAGGGTTCACTGGCTCCCCTTTCACAGAGCAAATTAAAAGTTACAGACCAGCATGCTTAAAGCTGCCAGACATATGGAAAGTTAGTCCTGCTCTGCTGTGAACTTAATGTGTGAGAGAGGTTTAATAGTCATGAGATTAATATGATCACAAATTAGCTGAATAACTATTATTATAACAAAAATATTCTATATTTTTCATTTAAAAGACATTTATCTGACATTCAGATGGAAAAAATGATTGCTTTGTTCTTTCGACGTGTGTTAAGAAAAAGAAAGGAAAACTATTAGAAGAAGCTCATCAGGCCTGTCCTACCAGACTTGCTTCCACTTGTCTTGGTTCCATTACAGAAAAAAAGAAAAAAAAATGACAGAAGGCTGAGAATAGTTCAGGATTAATCATCTGAAGACAAGAAGACAGTGGCAAACCCTGCCCTGCCTGAAATATTTCAGCTCCAGACTGCCAACAACCTCTCACTTGGTTTTGTCAGTCTCAGAAGAATGAGTATCATTTTCAGCAGGTTCCCTCTTAACCAACAGGTCATCAGTGACAATGATTTATCTACCTCACTATTAAAACTTGATGCAGTACAGTCAAAATGCAGCGTCTGTAGGTGGATTGTTTTTTTAACCTTCAAAATCCGGATCAGCATTGACTCAACATGAATCATTCTTTTGTCAATGATAACATGCATGTTTTCAGTGCAGAGAGAATGTCTTTATAAATCTGACAGTGACATAAATAGAAATAACTGAGTAATTAAACACAATACAATTTATATTCTTAGAGTTCTCAAATAGATTCAAGATGAAATACTTACGGGAAGCTGTGCATTTAACACATGTGGATGCAAATGAACACTGAAAGACTGAATTTTAATATCTAGCATATCCGCTACTATCATTAGGATGCCATAAGAGGGAATGATTTGATAATCAGGTGTTATTGTCACGATCACTGGAGGGTGTGGACCCAAACGCAGGCAAGGAGGACAACCGAGGTGCAGATGAACTTCATTTATTAAAACAGACTAAGCATAATTTACCACATTACTCAAGCCTACCACAGACTAGGGAACCACAGACTTAACACAATGAACCAATAAACAGAACATAAAACAACAGACTTAAATGCAACAGAACTAGACAGGACACGGGTGAACACAATGAGCAGTCAAACCCAGGTGAAACTAATGAAAACATGAAGCAAAAACAGAAACACAGGGCAAAACAGGAAAACTACAAAATAAAACAGGAAACCAAAAACACCCACATGAAGTCCAAATCATAACACAATGTCCAAATCATGACAGTTATGCTTTCCAACATCATTTAAAAACAGTCAAGTTCACTATAAGTTCAAAAGAGAGTCCAACTAAGATGTTTCAGTTTTTTATCACTGTACTGGAATTATTTGGTCGTAACTTTGCTCCTTCAGTGTCACATAAGCCGTATTTATAAATACTGGTTTGTTATTATTGCATACTTAATAAAGTAAATGTATTTGTAACGTAGCGCGTTAATATTCTCACAATAAAAGACGATGGAAACATTTTCTTTGCATTTTAATTGGTTTCATTGGGACAACAGAAGACCCCATGTTTTCTTCAGCAAATTGTTAAGATTGCATGGAGACTGGAATGGCTTCACAAATAATCAAGTTTAATAAAATACAGTAAATGTTCTCTATCAAAGGCTAAGGTTATTTAAAGTATTTTATAGACTTTAAAAAAGAAATTAGACATTTTTTAATAACCAAAACTAGAGTAACATCTGTTTTGCTTTGATTTACTGCAGAAAGTTTTTGCACAGTAACAGACAGACACCTGATGCACCTCATAACCTTTCTTCTGGATATGTCAATCAACATTCCCAATGGTAAATATATAGATCTATTATTGTGGATGCATCTTGTATTGTTGGTGCAACTGTACATGCAAACCGTGTTTGGGTAAAGGTAGCTGTATAAATCAATACTGTTAAATGCTGAAGGCAGACCCAAAACCACACAATCCTCCTTTAAAAGATACAATGTGTGACAGAAATGTATTCGCTCCACAAGGAATGCAGCATAACAAAAATCAGTTTCATAAACAAATATCTCTGGAATTTACAGTCATTCTAAGTTTCATTAATTTTAACGAAGGCAAATTAATAGAATATTCAGCGGCACAGTTTTGTAGACACCTTAGCACCAAATTTGTTTAAGTTTACAGCTAAAAGACATTTTCCAAGAAATGCTATATTTATTCCTGTTTTATCTTCTATGGTTTTGTTCAAAACTACACACTTCTATAAAAAAAATCGTAAGATTCAGCACTTTATCTTTCACTTTCAGAAGGCTTCTCATACAGGTTGGATTTTCCTGACCCAAGATATATAGTTTTTTACTAAAAACGCTGAGATTTAGCAATGCTTCAGAGGTATTTATTTGTTACGTGAAGCACATAAGCTCAATTCAGTTCTTTCATTGAGGGATAGAAGACATGCCTCATATGAAAAGGCATTCTAACACAACTGAAATCTAACAATGATATATACAAAACGCTGGTAGCTCAAAATGACAAAAAAAAAACTTAGGTACCAGATGGGACACATTTTTCACAGGCGTCTGATGTAGACTTTATTCACTCCTCCATCTTTCTTATGTGGAATTTATGTTTTTTTCTTTTCCTACAGAACAAATGAAGCGACAGTCACAGCATGTGAGCCCTTTCAATGGAAAACTATAAAGAAAAGAAAGCATAGCCAGGGCACAATTTTGCAATATTCATTGCAAAACCAACATATTTTGCGTTGTAAATCGACTTTGCAATTACTCTCTTTTTGCAAGATTAGGCCAGTGCCATTATCATTATAACAATCATCATAATTAGAGGGACAAAGAACAGCACTGTCTAAGCTTTCAGCTCATAACTGACTTTATTATCTTATCCTTGGTTAAGTTGCATAGGACATTGTGAAGAAATCCTTGCCCTGTGTTTGAGAAAAGGAGGCTCCCAGCCAAAATAAGCACTGCCAAGTAAATACTTAAACCCTACAAACCTGGGAAATGTGTTGCACTCTTTTTATTTGATGCTGTAATTGTTTCTCTCTTTCACTGGAGATCTGCTGCATGTTTTTCTGTCGGGAGGAAGCATTTGAGCTCGGACTTCCATCTCTGTAGATGTTTTGGAGATGTGGCAGCAGGTTGTGGTCGAGAGCATATGGGCTCACTTTGAAACCCCCACAAAAGTCTCTCCTTTGATATAATTCCATCATGAATTGTACCAGAGAGGCTTCTATTTATCAACACTGTTGTTGACAACAAGATACCTCCTCTTAAGGTTTTCCCTTGACAAATCTGATGCAACATCAAACCCCTTTAGAATAACACTAAACAGCATAAAATATTGTGTAATTAATCATCTTGAAGAAATTGTGTATTGGTAATGGGTTTATGATCTGCTAGTGTTCACAGGGTGGTGGCATATGTTGCAAATTTCAACAACAGATGAATGTCTTCTAATCAGACTGGATGAAGGTAAGTTCTCCTTGACATCACATAACACTGCGAGTTGTCTGGGAAACTCACTGAGACCTCTGACCAAACCCATAATTAGCTGTAATATGGGTTTACAAAATTCGAATATAGTTACATCAACAGTGACATTGAGCAACGTGGCTTTTCATTTTATATTTTCCAAAGCTGTTCCAAAGAATAACATCATTACATGTGAGTTCTACCACACATACCATCATTATTACAGCAGCTGTCAACACTATTTGACAGAAGTAATTAACTCCCTGGTTACCGAAACCACAAATAATTAGTTGAGCAACCACATACAGCTCATTTCATTGTTTTGCATGCTACAGTAGAGTAATTTTTCCTGGGGGATATGCCTTGATATGCGTAGAATGACCTTTCGTTGTCGCAAATATACACTGCACACAAACACTTTGACACGTGATATCTAAAAATAATTATAGCTATATCTTTTATAAATATGTGTACTTATGTAATTGCTGTCAAATGTATACAGGTTTTGAAGCACAAATAACCGAAAGAATATAACTGAAGAAAAGTGAGATTATGAACAGTATGCCATGCTTGCTCAAGAATGTGAATCTATTGACTATAGGCAGTACATTCATTCAGAGAGGAGCATGTTAAGGAAAATGGGGGAGCTATGAGGGGCTTTTTCTTGGCCAGCAAGTCTAGGCTTGGTTGCAGGCCTGTCTGTCCCTACTCAACGAAAACATGTCAGACATTTCACCACCAGTATGAGAGAGTAAAGTTCCTTCATTCCTTTGCTGAGCGTTGAAGCAATCGCCACCTTGTGCTCTAAGCCTGATATGTGCTCGGTGTGATTAACTCGGTAATGTCGAACGATTAGCTTTTTAAAAGCACATGCTTATTCTTTCTAAATATGGAAAGTTGGTGAAAGACATGAGGAGTTCCAGTAATATCTAAACACTGCAAAATACACATGCGTACTTTGAAACCTGAAAACCAGTGTGTACAGATGTGGCCAAAAAATAATCATGTGGGCTGCCTTTCTGACATAGCAGGGCACAGGTTTAACTGCTCACCTAACCAGAACCTGGAGTCAGTTTTCACTCCTACAGTACGGCTCTGCCATTCACCAAGGAGAGAGACGTCCAGTTGATTAATCAACGGGTGTGGGGACAAACAAGCCTCCCTTATTTGGACACTGGAGTTGGATTTTGCAGCTTTCAACAGATCACCACCATGACAGATGACCACAAGCAGGAATACATGCATTTCAGGAAATCAGCACAGTTCTCTTATGAGAAATGTGAAAGCGTGGCTCTGGCTGGAATATACTGAGAACACCCAAAACAAACCCACTTCCCGGCCCAACTGGCATCTACACAAGGGTAGAAATAAGGGAATGTATTTATAAGCATCTGGCTGTGGTTCAGTGAAGTCAATGAGCTGATAGAGTACAAGGAAAGATCATTGGACTTCCAGATAGTCATGTGAAAGAGGAGCCATTTGAGTTGATTTTATGCATACGTCTTTTTAACCTTCTTTTGTGTACAAATAGACACAGATTAAGTCCTTTCTTGTTCCAGAATAACAAAGTCAAATCCAGGTTGACATCCGTTCCTAAGGTCTCATGCTTTCTCACACATAAAACAGACTAAGATTTTCCACTGTTGTGACATAAATGTTCAATCTATCTTGGGTATTTCTTTTTCAGGAGAGCACAATTATGCTGGTAACATTGACTGACATTGAGCTTAGCATTTGCAAGAAGACACATGGTTTTCATAAGCTTATTAATCTTGAAAGAAACATCTGTCAGAATACATACAGTACCCCCATCCCTGACATGAAAAAGGCCTCTTAAAGGCCTTGATTTCTGGTTTGGCGGAAAACAATATCACACTGCCTCTGATAGAAGGCCTTGAGTGTCCCCTTACATAATTTTCCATGTGTCTCTGGGATTCTTGGATGTAGCTGCACAAAATCATGCCACAACCGTAAGCTGTAAATATATGACACACAACTGGATTTGCAGTCAGAAAGGGTCACTTGAGGAATCGCTGCTTAATATTTTTACAGGTGCTTTAGTATCCTAAGTGAACAAACTAACTTTTAAGAGGCAACATGATGGAGCTAAAAGTGTTGACGATTACAATAGAATTATAAACTTAAAATGCATGGTTCATATCGGTTTCCATGCGTAACCCGCTGTTTTTTGACTCTCTGGGCCGATTTCCAAGTAGGACAGCCATGAATCAGCAGCAAGCCATGGATGGAGTCTCAAGTGCTCCAAAAGTAATTAAGGTTCCTCATCCTAATTGATAACAGATCCAGTCCAGAAAGCCTGACTGCTGCACAAAAAAACATGCTTTGGAGTATAAAGAAGTATATGTAACAATGCGTAGAAAGCTTTTCTGGCTGACCAGTCTTCAGACTGTGAGCTTTGAGATTTAATGGTGTAGTAAGAAAACAAATTATCACTTATGTAACTCTGAATTAAGGCCACCCTCCGGAGAAGGGTTTTTATTTGGTTTATATTGTGTTTTCATGAAGCTTGTGTGACTGTATTCTTGTGCAAATTTTTGTGATGTGTTTGACTAAACAATGCAACATTTAACAATGGTATATAGTCCCTTGTTATTGTTCAGGGCATATAAAATGGTCTTTTGCGCTGCCTTCAAAGGATTAAAAGTATTGAAATATGTTTTATTGTTCTAATATGCTGGGATGTTCGGCTTATGACCATAGAGGGTGCTCTTCCTCATGCATTTACAGTTTCATGCTTTCTTGAGACATGAAAAATCTTCATCTTGGTTTTTTAACTAAAAAAAACAAACAAATCCAGATTAGGAAAACTTGGTGCAGTACAACAAGAAACATATGAGTCTGCCTTGTCAACACTATCATACTACTGATATGTGGAAAAAATATGGAAGTAAAAAGGTTATTACATTCAAGTTCATGTCAAGGAAATTAAAATAGTCAAGTCTGTCATGTATGAACTGCCAAGAATTAAAATGTAGCATTCATCACGTTAATCTATATTTATTATTAGCTAATTGTTCTCCTCAGTATAAGATGTATCAGAATTTGATCCTTGGTGTAGGATTGATGAATAAGATATGTGAGAAACAGACATGATCATGAGTTGAATCTATATTACTCTAAGGTGCTCATTTTACATAATTTATGTTTTCCACACTTGATTATATTAAACAGAATATTAACTGCTTCTTTTAATTGTAATATATTCTACAGCAATGGAGATATCTCTGAAAATGAATTACCCCTTCTTTTCGTGCAGAGAAATTGTTGTGGTACATTAAATTACAGTCTTTCAGAGGAAGCAGCCATGAGCCTTGTATTATGAGCCAGTGGTGAGGAGTAAACACAGGGTTTACAACCTGACCTTACCAAAAGATCTGCTCTACATTTTGTGCAAATGATAATTAGAAAAACAAACATCATTAAAATTTTAATCTGCACATTTTGTGGAGCCAAAAATCATAACAGGTCAAATTCTGTTTTTCTGAATTGTAATAGTGAGACCAAGTTTAAATACCAACTAATCTGATCTTTACTAACATTTTCTCACTGTTTGACTTTATTCTCAGTCACTAATTACATTAACTATACCATATTATAGCATTTTTTATTTCTAAAGGACTTTAAAAACAACAAACTGCTGACCAAAGTGTTGTACAATAACAGCCAATAAATAAAATAAAACATACATCATCACAAATAAAAATATCCAAAAACAGCTAAAAACACAGACACAGATGACAACTAATTCTTGCATAAAAGCCATAGAATAAAAGTAGGTTTTTAAACGACATTTTAAAACAGCGAGTGAGGTTGCCTGTCTTACGCAGAGGGAGATTATTCCAGATCTTTGGAGTTATGACAAAGAAAGCTCTGTCAACTCTCTATTTGTACTGTGTCTTAAAAGCATTTGGTCAGCTGATCTGAGTGCATGTTGCGGGATGTGCAAGTGCAGCAGATCTGCCAGATAAAAAGGGGCAAGGCCATTAAGAGACTTAAAACAAATAAAATAATCTTAAAATTGATCCTAAAATGAACAGGATGCCAGTGAGGAGAGGCTAAAACTGCTGCTCTTGTTTTCTAGTGCCAGTTAAAAACCTTGCAGCAGCATATGTACCAGCTGCAGGCAGGAGAGCGCTTTCTTTCAATAGAAAAATGTATAGGTGGATATGAATAAAACTTAGGGATTTTGTTTTTCTCTATATATGTTCTTGGTCCTATATCTATTACGTGATATCCTGTGAAATTTGGCTGAAGAGAAAAGAGAGGGGAAAAACATGGACTCTAAGATCTAAAACTATAACTGCATTCTTGCTTCAGCTTTTGATATAATCTGAGTTATTTTAGCCTGTTTGACTCACAACCTTCCTTGTAAACAAGTCTAACTGACACAACAAAGATGCTGCTCGGTGTGTAACCATTTCTTAAAACTTGAAGGCTAATTTTGTTTATTTGACAGAATAACAGTGATCAATTTAATGTCTGTAGTATGTAGTGACAGACTTTGATTAAGCCTTTGTGGTAAATATTCTGATGACATTTTGTAATTTTTTTAGACAGTGATGCATAGAAAAAAAAGAAAATACCTTTAATATCGTTCCCAATTTGTTTTTCTTCACAGTTATGGCTTAAATGTCCAGATTCGTTCATTCATTTTCTACACCACTTATCCCGAGTCAGGGTTGCAGACCAATGTCAGGATTTACAACACAACACAGTTGGCAGTGGCCTTCATGCATTTTCCAGACTAGTCTTTAATTTTGCATAACTGTGATTTGATAATGATGGAGGGGCAATTGGAATTTCAGTGTTATTAAATATTTCTAAATATTCATTCCCACACTTCAATAAGCATATTGAAGTGTGTGACTGAAACATCACCACTTTATGCAGTAATCACTTGTCTAATAATTAGATTATCTCTGAACCATAACACCAGTGAAATTATTACTTTGTGCATAAAAGTTGCACAACCCCCCAAGTCCACTGTCTTCGAGATAAGCCTTTCCCTGAATACAGATTGTTTATTTTCAGATTTTTTTCTAAAATATTACAAAGAGGTATGTATTCTTATATGATCTGTGTTAAATCAGGGATCACAAAATAATCCAGCAACCTACAGTAGACACTCATAAGCGTGTGCATGGGGAAGCTCTTTGTTAGACAAAGCTGTTTCATGCTAGTCAGTTATCTGACTGCTATATTTTAAAATGTGAATTATATTAATTGAAATCCATATATACACTTATGAAATAAAGTAAGATGCTGCTGTAAATCCAACAAAACTGTACAGCAGCTTGTGCAAGACCAGTTTTAAGCAAACACGCAGGTAATTCAGACAGTTGTTTGATGGTGTGCTTGCATACTCACAGCCTCATATTAAGGTAATTTAAGATATGCAACTATAAATACTGATTTATGTCCAAAACTAATTTCATTCTAAATACTTAAATATAAACAGAGATATATCCTCCATCTTTAATAAGGATAAATGATTTGCTACTTTTGTGGCTCTTCTCCAACAAAGCACAATTCTCACTTAAATGTAATAATGAGAAGTATGTTCAGAAAATAAGGACACATGAGACATGAAGGTCACAAACAATTATCCAGCCTGGTAAAAACTGGCATGTCTCACATGGCACTGCTGCACACCCTCATTAGGCATGTTCTGCAGCTCAGAGTGGGTCTTGTGGCCATAAAAGAACTGAACTTGCTGCCTTCCAAAGCTCGTTTTAGTAGAACCTTACTGCCAGGAACACAAAGAAACTACACATCACCACCTCTCAGATCAGATAAAAATGGATAAATCTTTCTTTTTTTTAATTAAGTAGAGAAAGGGAAAGGATGGCAGTGAAGGGCGGTGCTCCTTTATAGCCTTGGTTGGATTTCAACAAGACACACATTTATTTACCCTCCTTCCTAATACTGAGCAACAACATTTGAAAAAAACTATTGTGAAAATTTAGATTTAATAAAAATTATTTAGTGCTATATAATACTAGATTTGCAGTTGTTGCTACTTTGCCCAAGCAAAAATCAGTCACAAAGAAAAAATAATTAGTTAGATATTTGTCTGCCTTTTATAGACCTTTTTGCAAAACTAAAAAAAAAAAAAAAAAAAAAATTTCAGACTTATAGGCTAAATCCAAGCAAGCTGGATTCTGTCTAATAATTTCCATACCAAGCTCTGAGATCACTAAACTCACAAACACTAAATCAAAACCTTAGACACAAAGAAAGCTCCTCAATAAAAACTACAGTTCACTCAGTTGTGGAAAGAAAATTGGAACCATGTCGAATACACACACACGTCCTGTTTATATTGAAATGTAAAAGACGTGTTTATGGCACGGTTGGGTTTTACCTGGAGAGAAAAGACTAATGTCCAGCGGTTCTGCTAACTCTTAGTATGTGGAAAATCGTTTAATCACTTGTATTGTGAGCCTTATAGGCACACAAAAAGGCACGCAATTCTTGTAACATCGACAAGGCCGTTTATGGCGTGACATCATTCTGATCACACCTGAAAGATCACTCAAAATAATCAATTCCAGCATGGCAGATACTCTCACATTTTCGGTCCATTTGAGACAGCAAAAAAATAGAACTTTAAATTCGCCTTAAGACTTTAAAGACAAAGCACACTTGAGGAAGTTTATCCTTTGATGACACTTAAAACCTATATCAATATTTACCGTCTGGGGTCATTGCACCTTGCGGGTGTCAGGTGTCGATTGGCTGCGATGGCTTCGGTGTAAAAACGATGTTAGAAGAAGTTTTCAGTCTGAGGACTTTTACTTAAGTTTTTCATGATAACAAGTTATTGGATAAAAAGAATAAAACAATTTTATGTAAACGTAGAAATAATTTCTAGCTCTGTTTTATCAACATTAAGGTGATTGGCTTACACTGTAGCGCAACAAAACGAAGGGCTGAACTAAAAAACGTACCTGTATTATTCAGAATTTGAATTATTTTAGTATCTATTGTATCTAAATTAGCCTACACAGAATAAAATAAAATTATTTTATGTATATAAGATATTTATTTATGTTCAGGTGGTCACGTTATCATCAATATTTTTGCAAATAAAAATAATCTAATTAAAACGCAATAACGTAGATTTTAATTATACAATTTTTCAGAATGCACTAACAAAATGGTCTTACGAAGCTCTCCATATGTTTAAATAAATAAATGAATAAATAGATGGATTGCTAAATAAATGAAGCATTTTCCACTTAAATAAAGGAAGAATTAAGAAAATGGCAAAAAAATGAAATCTTATTTAGAAGAATGTACCTTTGGTGTTTGTGTTTATGCTTTAGTGTTCATGTGGGCATGTATTGTATGAACAGTGTGAATCCTGGAAAACGTTCGACGTTGCTTGTTTGGTCACACATGAGAAAAAACATCAAGCAGTCGCGAGGCGGCCCATTGTTGCGTGTGAAACAAATTTTTAAACACCAACGGCTTTTAAGACGGTTTATTCATTTGTCATTTAGATTTCCTTATGTCTACGTGTCCAGGTGGGTCTACATTAAAAACATTGTGTTGTTATTCGGAAATCGCTTTGAGAGATGCTACAAAGTTCAAGTCTAAAGGTGACATCCTGTTGTTTGACTACAAAAGCTCATTTTGCTGTTAAAAAATTAATAAAAATAAGAAGAAAAAAATTTGCTTCAACGCAGTTTTACTGTGATATCATTTAATACATTAGGACCTAATACATTTATATTATAAATTTATATAATACATTTATGTTATATATTTATATTTACATCAGACATTTAAAAGTTAGTTACTAAAAAAAGGAAAGAAAAAATCATAGACACAATAGAAAAGACTATTTTTAAAAGTGAAAATTGCAAATATAACTTTTTTCAAGGTATAAAAGGTGTGCCTACACTTGTATTTATTTGTGTTCATTATTCATTGCTTCAAAGGCCATTCCAGGTCAATAGAGATGTTTATTTTTGATGAGTCACAGACATTTCCCGCACTTGGCTAAAATATCAAATGATGATAAAGAAAAGGATCCATCGAAAAACTCCTGCATAAATTAAAAATAAACATGGTTCTGTTAATATGAATAAAAACAAAGGCAATGGAAAAATTATTACAGCCTATCTCTACATGCATATGATGTTCATGAACCCACCTTAATTTGAGATATTGACAGAAACAATTATTAAGAATTCACATACCCAACATGTTAAACGTGTGCTGATAAAATAATGCAATTCCAAAGTTGTCCAGATGAGGGGGTGTCCTGCTGTCCAAGTAATGAAGAAAAGACTGGAACAGATAAAAAGTACACATGATGACAGAAGAGGACTGACAGAAACATGATCAAAACACAATTTTCATCTGCAATAATGAATTGCTAAATAAAAAATTAAAAATATAACAAGTAATATTTTTTCCAGTGTGTTCTGTATCATTGTACTGCAGCTACTTGACCCCAGAAGTAAAATTAATGTATATTAAAATGATTTATTTCTCAAACAAAATTAATTTCGGATTTTGATAGCCTACCCCTTAAATAGGACAACACTTGGATTTTGAATTAAGAAAATTTAAAACAACAATAGTAATAACAAAATCCAACACCCACAGTATTCTAAGCCAACCTGATGCTTTCCATCTGTCGTGCTTGAAGATTTGGAGGATGGAGTACAGCAGACAGTGAAGAGAGAGGTGGGCTGCATCGTGTTCAAGGGGTTTGGACCATGCACCTTGTTACCATTGGGTCGACTGTTAACTTTTACAAGTAACGTTTTGTGAGCATATAAACGATACCTTCTAAACTTGCACAGGAAACTCCGAAAACATGCTGTGATAATGTACGTCTCTGGAATCCAGTCAATATCCCATAGTCTGGGAGCTTTGCAATGTACAGCGGTATCGATTACACGACCCCTCCATCTTTGATGCCCAAACACAGGCTTATAAAAAAAAGTCTCACACTACTAGTGTGCAAGTTGTCCTCTATGATTATGTTCCAGCAGCTCAGTTCTTAAAGGGATCTAACATTATCTACCACAAAGCTATTCACTTAATTATGTGATAGACTATAGAAAAATACTCTGGATTTTTTTTTTTTTTTTTTTTGTAAACAAAATTCATTTTCTTCATTTTCAAATTATACATGTAAAAATATGATTTAATATGCTGGTATAATATAATAGTTAAATTTTCAATGGGAAAAGGGAGTAAAAGGCTGAGGTCAATTTGAAAATGAACAAACTTGTTAAAAGTATGCATCATTCAGTCAAACAAGCTGTTACATTGTCATCTGTTCGGGCAGCCATACAAATCACAAAGTGCCTGTTTTATAAGAATTATTATGATGAAAACAAATATTATATAATGCAAAAAATACTCTCCACAGTTATACTAAATCTATCTTGCATGATCTCTGTAAATCCTTACCAGAGGGGTGCTTGTTGGATGAAACGTTTCCCACTCCGCCACTTCCCCTATGCAAAATATTCAAGGAGGCTCCAACCGGATGGGGTTTGTATTGGCTGACAGAGCTTCCAGTGTAGGACGACCAATGAAACTAAAGCAAAGATTCGGCGTATAACAGCGGAGATTGACGTAGAGGACGCGTCAAATTAATTCCAGCAGACTCCTGACTCCCCGGGATTACTTCAATTTGCATTTATCGGATGAAGTACCGACAGACCATTGTACCATACGCTGCTGTTACTTAAAAAAGAAAGGGAGCACGTTGCAGCAGGGGAAAACTGCAAGAGATCTTTCTTCCTCTTCTTGGGCTCATTTCTCTCGCTTCCCTTTCTTCTTTGACTTCTCTTGGACGCGTTCGGCCATTTGAAGGGACACCTAAATTTCCCAGCACATCGAAGCACACAGGCAAATGGGTAAGCCCCTTAACCGTGTGCATGCTTCAGTGGCTGGGTGCTTATAGAAGCGTAACCAGACTCACCACGCCTGCGTAAAGACAGATAATACGTATTTGTTTTCTTTCTCCAAGTTCAGATAATGTACAGATGGAGACAGTTTTTGGTAATATCTTGCCAGTTTTATTTAAAATGTTTTTATTCTTCCAGTCCAGCAAAGCAGAATGTTTTTTAAAAGTTTTAAATCGAAAATGAAATCACATCTCAATGTACGAGTGTTTTTTTAAGGGTTATCTTTGTTCTTTATGGTCGCAATATTTAATGTTGCTTTTTTTGTTGTGAGCGCAAGAGTATTGGAGAAAACCGAGCCAGCATTTTGCAGATTTTGTTGATTTGCAAAATAGCAACTACCTAACAGAGGTTACCAATCAGGCTTACATGCACGGAAACTTTCTAACCTCAGTTTATGGTGGAAATTACAGCAGCTGGAATCTGTTACACATGCAAGCTGCTGCATTTATAGTGTTAGACAATAGGCCTACTGCTTATTATTATTGATTTGTGTAACTAAATAATTTATGCGCAATGCATATTGATCTTCGGTTAGATTATCTCATCTAAGAGTTAAAATGTGTAATTCTTGTGTATACTTTCTCCCGCAGAGCAAACCTATGGAGAGGTGAACCAGCTAGGTGGCGTGTTCGTCAATGGACGACCCCTGCCCAACGCCATACGGTTAAGAATAGTAGAGCTGGCACAACTCGGGATTAGACCCTGTGATATAAGTCGGCAACTTCGAGTCTCTCATGGCTGCGTGAGCAAAATATTAGCGAGGTACAACGAGACGGGCTCCATCTTGCCTGGTGCCATTGGTGGAAGCAAGCCACGGGTCACAACGCCTAACGTGGTGAAAAATATCAGGGAATACAAACAAAACGACCCTGGGATCTTTGCCTGGGAGATCCGGGACAGGCTTTTGGCCGATGGCGTTTGTGACAAATACAATGTACCGTCTGTTAGTTCCATCAGCAGGATTTTACGCAACAAGATTGGAAATCTGTCCCAGCCTAACCAGTATGAAAGCAGTAAGCAAGCTTCCGCACAGGCCGGGCTCTCCTATAACCACATATACCCTTATTCGTACCCCAACACCATGTCGCCTACTAGCACTAAAATGGGAAGCCCTCCAGGAGTACCAGTGACGGCTGGACACGTGAGCTTACCCAGGGCTTGGCCTTCTCCACACACCGTCACCAATATCCTCGGGATACGAACCTTCATGGATCACTCAGGTGAGAAAAAAAAGTCCTGGTGCCACAACAGTCCACCTCTCAATGTTTTCAACTGTGAGTTTAAAAATCCTGAACAGTTGGTTTTTGCTGTGTTATTCTGCATGATGACTTTCTGTATCCTCCGTGCAACCTGTTTTGGCAACAGGCAGGACAGTATAGCCATTAAAAGTTATACAGGCCTCCATTTTACCAGTGAGCCAGAACGCAGTAAGGCCACTCTCAATAGGCCTTTTCATGGGATGATTCATTTGCAAACACCTTGCTCACCTGCTATATCCAACCTGATTCCAGTTAGTCTTTACAAACATGTTTCCTTGCTTTTCTCCTTTTTAAGTTGACGGTGTTTTTAGACACTTTAAGGAGTATTTGTCTGTCATATGATCCTATATAACTGGTAAAATTTTAAATAATTGTATAGTTTTAAAACAAGTTTTCCTATTGAATAAGCTTCTTGTTGAAATTTGTTATTGGAGGTAAATTTGTGAAAACAGATATGATATTTTATAATTTGGATTGTTGCCTAATTAAAAAAAAGTTTTAACTGTTTCTTGAAAAAAACGTTTTTGATTGTGTCTTTGCATACAAAATAATAAAAAAACTCATACTGTATTACACAGATATGGTTGAATAAAACTCTAGTAGCTTTTATATCATATATTTGCTTAAATAACACAAATTCGTTTTATGTAGTATATGAAGATTTTTACAAGATGGGCAATGTACAACATGTTTGAAACGTATTTAGTTCGTTTTTGTTGTCAGTGTGGGACGGGACATTATTCGTGTTTTTCTTCCCTTACTTAAAGTTTTGCACATCTTTGACTTTAAATTAATGCTTTCGATTTAGCAATTGCTGGAACTGATGGATATGCACCAAAAATGGAGGAGTGGAGTGGAGTCAACAGAGCAGCATTCCCAGCACCTCACACGGTCGGCGGCATTGACAAGTCAGCCATTGAGGCCGACATAAAATACGCTCAGGTAAAATAAATAAATAAATAAAAAATCAAGACTGGGCATGCTATTATAATGTGTAATGTTGTGTGTTTCACGGCTTTTTCTTTGAGGAAAAAACAGCTTAGAGCCTAATTTCCTGTGTGAATTATTCTTGCTACATAACCATATCAAAGTTGCCGCAAAGTAAACCTACCCATCCTGTTGGATTTTATTAATTTATTTAGTGTTCTGTATTTTGGTAAGCTTTCTCAGAATGTGAAAGAATATCTGTTAATCATTTATTTGGTCTTATGTTAAATCAAATTATAGTGAATCTCTTAATTTTCTACCTTTCTAAAACATCCAAAGACCAACGCCGTCATCGATGTAGGCCGAAAGCCATTGTCACATGCAATTATAGCTAATCTATTCCCCCCCAAAACATCTTATCTGGTTGCCCGCAGCCTTCCTCGACACTGTCCAGTTACGTCTCGGCGTGTGCCTACTCTCCAACCAACCAGTATGGGGTGTACAGTGGGCCAGCAGGCGGCTACGTGGCCCCGGGCCACCACCACTGGCAGCCACAGAGTCCGGCACTGTCCCACCCAGGAAGCGGAATGAGCATGCACGCTGGCGAGATCCACTCGACCATGGCATTCAAGCATCAAGTCCGAGAAGGTAGAGAACACGGGGATCCAAAAACAAGCATAATTATCATTGTTTTTATTATAATTATTATTAGTATTCTTATTAGCTCCTTGATATATATATATAT
>JBAMHX010000022.1:6950162-6971676 GCA_037177515.1 Pseudomugil tenellus
GTGAAAATTGGATGCATTATTGTGTGTATATATATATATATATATATATATATATATATATGTATGTATGTATGTATGTATGTATTCTAACCTCACCTTGCAGTTAATGTAATTTAGTTATGTCTGGAAGACTAATTCTAAGACTTACTGTAAGTTTTTTTTTCTGACGACCTCGGCTTAGTGCAAAAGATGATCCATTAAAAAGAAGGATCAGTGAATCTCTTATGGGTTAATGGGTGGGAAATGGTGGCACAAGATACAATCAGAGACAGATTATTCACTCAGGATGAAACACCTTGAGCTTCCATGAGACCGGAGATAGACCTGAGCAAACATAGTCTCATCTGCTAGTGAAAATGGATATGCTGTTGGCCTGTCCAGCCACACAAAAGCCATTCTCAGTGCTCAGGTGAGTTACCCTCCTCCAGTTTGAAATCTCTTAGCTAAATATTGTGAGTGTCCCTCTTCAGAAAGAGAGTCTGTGTGTTTACTTTCAGATCTGGGGGATTAAGAGATTGACACTCCATACAGGTGGAGGAGGGAACCCACTAAAAGAGTAAAGAGGAAGATCCCAAAATTTTTATATAATCTACATATTTTACTTAGTGCAAATAATATTAAATCTATATTTTACACCATATTATTAGTAGTTGAAAAGATGATCTTTAAATCAACATACAGAGAGATTGCTTACATTTCTTTGTATAATTATATAATAATGTCACTTATTTACTATCATTTAGCAACCTAACTAATCAGCTTCTTAAATTCAGCTACAACATTCACTCCAATATTATCCATTCAGTAATGACTGTGAGTTGCATTTAGTTCTGCTCTGACTCAGTCAAGCTGGCCTGCACTTTGATGCTGCACAGGGAGCCAAATGGGAGCGAAGATCCTCCTCTGTGGCTAGAGAAATGGAAAACCAGCCAAAATGAGAATTAGAGTAAACTTTAACTTGTCAGCAAGTCTTCATATCACTTATTTTCCGCTGGTTTGAATGGATGTGGTGAAGATGATTGCTGATGATTTAAAAAATTCCTACACAGATCCACAGAAACTTGTTAAATGTGATTAATCTTTTTTCTCTTTTTTTTTTAAAGTAACAGCTGTTAGAAAGCTCAATTTCAGATATTTCAAAATTCCTATATCTGTGTGATCTGCTCTGTAAATAACTAGCAGACCTAAAACACCTTAATACCTTTTACTCTTTTCAAGGACTATCAACATTTTTACCGTTAGAAAGGGATTATTTTCTTTTGCATGCTAATTAAAACTGCAGCAAATTAAAGCGTCCCAAGCAAGAACAAGCATGCATTTCATACTCATTACAGTCAGCTTCATTCTTTTACTAGACCAGCATAAAAGCTACCAAATGGTGCTTTCTCCAATCTCAACAAATCTGAATGGGCTTTCTTCCAACTGTTTGTGCAGGGATTGTTCTACATGAGGGCACATTGAAGGTGTGCAGTGGAGGGAAGTATCTTAATCTAGGAGACATCCACATGGGTGGTAAAAATAAGAGATGAAAATGGTATCCAGCTTAGCTTTGCATGCTGAAAGACAAACAATAGACAGTTGCATGTCATAAAAATATCACACACCATTTTTCACCAATAGTCCCAGTGTAAAGTATTTCCTTTACATAACAGAGGAATGCCATAACCATTTTGTTCAATCTTGCTGTGATTGGGCCTCAGCTCTCTCCAGCTGCTGACAATGCAGCTGAGCATTAACACTGACCTTGACATCTGTCTCTATAGGGAAGCACAATAGTAGCCTATTTCCAGCCAGTGACCCCTGCTGTGAGGCTGAAACAGATGGAAAGTGTATGCTTGTAACATCTCAACTCCAGAGGTGGGAGATTGAGGTTTGTTAGCACTTATCTTTTTACCTGATATCATCTTCTCTGCTCCAGTGCAGGATTATTCTCACGATAGACTAACTTGATTAAGCTTGCACGAGGCCGGCTTTGTATGTGGAGAAGCCTACGTAAAAGGTGAGGGAATGAGCATTGAAATAACAGCGGGACTCGTTCACATAGAAACCATGACCGAATATGAAAGTACATATTGTTCAGTACAAACTATATGCTATTGCTTAAAAGACTTTTCAGTGACTTAACAGTTTGTACCTTTGTGGATGCATCATTATCAACTGAACTTCATTGTAGTAATTTGGAAATGTATTTTAGATAATATTATTAATAATAATAAAATAATTTACAGTAATGTGTGTGTGTGTGTGTGGGGGGGGGGGGTAATTTGGTAATAAATCTCCAGTTAGAATGCAGTTTGTTTAATCTGGGGTTTGTACTATAATTTTAGATGTAAAAGTTAAAATAGAATACCAAACTGCTTTATTATTCTCAGTGGTTTTGATTTTAGACACAGCTTGAGTCTTTATGTCTTAATACTAAATTTATGGCATCAGTTTAGTAAATATTCTGATAAAACTCTGTTGATTGTAAAGAAAACCTTTGTTCCATATTGCTCCTTTCAGTAAAAAACTAAGATTGAACATAAAAGTCATATGTTTGGAGCTCATTGAGTGGTCAGTGTTGTGCTGTAAATTCTTTCCTTTACTCTTGTGGTGAGCTCTTTTCTTCCAAGGACATTTAGCCTAATCCACCTCAGCTGCATTCATTCAGTGTTGGTAAAAGAAGCCTGCAAGACTGGTTTTCATAGAACATAAATATCTGTTAAGAGTCTGGGTATGATCCACGCTCATGAAATGATGAGTAACATTTCCTTATTGTCGTTTGCTATACTGTGAGAGGTTTTTGCCAGACATGGTAATAATTGCACTATGCATGCAAATGAAAGCACAGCACTGTCATTAAGAATATGAAGAAATAGGAGCAGTGTAAACAAACATTAACATTATTCTAAGATCTCAAATAGTCACAAATGTGTTTAATATACAACTCTTAAGAATATGGTTCATTTACAACAAACTGATATACACAGTTAAGTTCCTTGTTGTATTTATATCTGAAGTAATGCAATTCCTATATTAACATAGAGATTATTGTATTTTACGTGGAAAATTTTAACTTTTACACGTGACTATTTGACTGTCATTTTTCATTCTGGAAGCGTTAAATATACACATCTATTGAAGCAAGCACTTCCTTTTGAAAACAGGCAGATTATGTGGGATCTTTATCATTTGGGATTTGAACATTTGGACAGGTTTATTCCTCTGTGGTAACTTATATTGGTCTGCTTTCTCTTCTGAGATGGGA
The DNA here is from genome assembly GCA_037177515.1 of Pseudomugil tenellus. Taxonomy (NCBI): domain Eukaryota; kingdom Metazoa; phylum Chordata; class Actinopteri; order Atheriniformes; family Pseudomugilidae; genus Pseudomugil; species Pseudomugil tenellus. The sequence goes on from JBAMHX010000022.1 coordinate 6,953,410, forward strand.
ACTGCAGAAAGCTTGGTACAACACTGTTGGGTATTATACCAGATGGATACTCAGTATGAATCAAGACTAAGTTTCAGCCAAGGCTTGAATGTGTGTGTTGGACTGCACATTGCATATCTGGAGACCACACAGGTTCCATAAGCATGTCTAAATCTCTCTACTGCCCTCTATCTTTGTCTGAACATCTCCCTGAGGGATCAGGGTCATAAGTTCAATAGCAGCAGGGAACCTACGCTAGCGCAAACATGTGGTATTGAGTTCCTAATTATGTTTCAACATCTAAAAAAACTGTGAATATTTTAATAGCTCAAATTATTCCTGAAGATATTTTTCAGAATTGCAACTTTTCAACAAAAGTTAGATTTGAAAAGGCTGTTGATGCATAATACCAGAATACAGTGAATAACCTACTAAAATTCTAAATTAATTCAACAGTACATTCACTTCTTTCTGAGCCCAATTGGTGAAATGTATCCCAGTCACATGGTCCTAACCTGCTACCCTCCGCAAATTATTTCAATAGAGTTCAGCAACTGTTAGAAAAACTCAGTAGCATGTGAAATGGTCCCCCAGTCAGTGATTGCACACCAACAACAGTGATCCCCAATCCACCCTAATCTTGCACAAATATACAGATAAACAGATGATTTCATTACCTATGGAGCATGATGTTTGAGCAACAAGGGAGAGGAAGGATGCTGCAAGTGAGCTCATCCAAGGTGCTGAAGTCTCACAGTTATAAATGAGTTTGTCATACCACCATGGTTGGCCATAAATGACCTCACCAGACGTGCTGCTGTAATAAACTAAACTAATAAGAATGTGCAGGAAGAAAAACACTGCCTGCAGTGAACACGGCTACTAAGGAGCGAGTGCTGCCATGTTCAAAACATAAATCTTGCCTTGATAAATCTCATTGGATGACTGTCACTTTACAGAGATTGAGACAGAAGAAGGTATGTGGTTGAAGGGGACACACTCTCTGGACATCAATAGTCAAGGAGGAAAAGGCCCCTCTACTGTGAAAAGAGACTTCCATATGTACTTGCACCTTCTGTGGCCATTTAACCTAGAACAGATGTCATCAATAAATGCCCCTGACCCATGGAGGCATTCCAGCATGTGATCTTGGACTTTTTTGTAGCATGCTAGACTGGCTTGTTGAGCTGGTCAACACCTGACCAAACTGCAAGGTTTACAATATAGTAGCGTAAAGCTTTTTTTCATGTAATCATGGGCATAGGTGTTTGAGAAACAGTGATACTTTAAAAACTCTTTGGGTAAAGCAACAGCTTAGCTTACATACACGGCTGGCTCCCCTGGGACCTGTCTGAGAGTTGCTACAATCTGCCTCTTGTTACAAGGTCTGCTACTAAGTTATGACCTATCGCCTTGCCATTCTAATCTTTCCACAAACATCTGTTAGGAGAGATTTACATGTCCTCCTGTGATTTATTGCAACATGTCCTCGGTTTTCCATTGGCTTTGAAACTAGTGGTCCAATTAAACATGGCGTTTGTGTTTTCCTCCGTTATGCGTGTAAAGCTTCATTTTTAATTAATTTGCAGATTATCTTCTGCAGACTCGATTGCTGTGCTGGTAAAAATCATTAAAGTTTTTAACAAATAACAATTTTGTGATCTAAACCTGAGAAAAGAGACATTACAGCATAGTAATCTGTGGTTCTTAGATAGAGTTCATCTGAAACCAGGAACCAGCAGCACATGACAGGGTCACTTACAAGTCCTTAGTGAAGGATGGATTGTGATGCTTACTGAGCTGCATCTGATAACCATCACAAATGATGCATTTCAAAGGACACAAACTTCCACATGAAGTGACTTCCATTCCCCTCTTTTTCTTTGTCGACCATGCGTGGAGCTTAAAGACATGTTCACATGCCACCATACAGTGTCCAGGTTGGTTATAGCATGATAATCTATTCAATATGTAAGACGTTTATTTTGTGGAGGGACCTCAAACAAACTGAACCAATATTTACAGAGAATTGGAGCCAAATAAGCAGCCTCTTTTCCCAGACGTTAATGCTCCCTCATTTGTCTTCTATTCTCTTGAGCAAAATGTTGACAAGGAAACTAATATGTCTGAAGCCTTAAAGACATTAAAATATTTTCTATGTATTATTTTTATGGAATTCTCGTGGTCTTTATTAATAATATCCTTATTTTTTTTGTTTTCTTTTAAATACAGAACATCTACAAACTACATGACTCATGTTCAACCCCTACTTGCACATGAGAATTTATATTATTGATAAAATTCAAGGGAAGCAAATGTTCAATATTATTTAGTTGACTTTCTTGGTCAAATGATATGAGATGGCTTCTTTAAAACAAGGAGAATGAAGTTAAAAACTTCACAGGATTTATAACCAATACTAATCAAAAATTACTGTCACTTGTCATAAACAAAAGCTTCATTAAAGAGAGCTGTATCTTTTGAACAATTTTGTTGACTCAGAACAGCACATGCTAAAGGGGGAAACCTTGGTGGTCCTTTGTTGGTCACCATTAAAGCTGCGTTATTTTTCTTCCTCTTGACCCTTAAAAATGTCTAAAACACAAAGATGCCCTCTCTTACAAATTGCAGCTGTGTGTAGTTGCATAACAGGAAACAGCTGTCAGAAGTAATCCCAGTATCTGACTCTTTTGGTCTGAGTCGGGGCTCCTGTACAGGTTGTTGTATTTGTTTAGAGAACATTCTTGTCGAAGCATCCTAGAGTTAATGGACTGAATTAAGTGTAAGGTTCACAGAGAGATGCTGTATGTCTGTGAGTCTTATAGTAATATGGTTTATTGGATGTTTGCTCAGCTGAAATTTCCTTAAGGACATCTGATATAAAAAGCTGCTCAATCAGTTTAAATAATTTTTAGTGATCTTTTTATTGTTTTTTTTATTATTATTCCAATATTATTGTCTTGAAAACCAGGGGTCTGAGGCAATCCAATGATAAATAGCTAACAGAAAGTGATAGACCCTTTTCTGTTTTTGTTATTTAAACTGCCCTCAAAAGTCAGTTGTACTCATTGGACTAATTTCCTCTAAGTTTTTCTAATGATAAGTCTATTTAACAGTATACAGTAACTGTATACTTTTATAACCTTTATATGCACAAATTGCTTTGTGTGACAATGGACCTAGGAGACAGTTAGGAGACCTAGGAGACACTATAAAATCAAATGTATGATAGGTGACAGTTTCTGAGACATTTTGGATTACGGTAATCGTAAGAACTCAAACTCAAAATCCTGTTGTACACCAGATGATACTTGTCTCCTGCACCCTGGTAGATACCAGAAATTAGAAGACCACACAAAAAACATCTGTCCCATTATCTATTAAAAAATATTAGAAACACCCCTAATTTTTTTTCCATATTTTGTTAAGGGACTTTATTTAAAAGATTTTAAAAATAAGACTTTTCTCACCAGTGGTTCATAAGCTGGGCTTTAAAGGGTTAATTTGGTTAGCCTGAATGTAATATATTTTTCCTTTTGACTTGTAAGTTCCAAAGATGCTTCTGAGTGGGACTTGCTCAGCCTGCTAAAGAAAAGAATACCAGCTCCTGTGGATCTCCTTAAATGGGGATGAGGCCTAATCGAACTGTTCTATTTTGCTATGAGGGAAGTGTTGGAGGAGTTTAAGTTTTTCTTTTTGTTTTTGTAGTGTTCAGATTGTTTACATTATTTTTCAGTAGTAGGTTGCTGCTTATCATTGTATTAATAAGTTAAGTTGTCTGGCAGCTTGTTTGGTCAATTACTACTTTAGTTCAGTTAGTTTCTTTTGCTTGTGTTTGTGTTGAAGTTTATTTGATGCTCCTGTTGTCATTTATATATGCCTCTTTTATTGGTCCAAAGTTACTATTGTGAAAAAATATATCTTTTATTTTTTTATTTAGTAAATAAACCCAAGGTTTTTTTTTCTAAAATTTCCTGCATCTTTCTAGGTTTCTGTCTCAATCTGTAACACTGCCACTCTGTTTTTAGCCATCTAGGATTAAGGTTAAATCAGTGATCCGATTTGCAGCCAGCTGAGACTTCATGTTGGAAATCTTTCTTCATCACCATTAAATTTTACCCACTTAGTTTGCAAGGATCTCATGTATGATTTTAGTCACTGAGGTTGCTACAGATAGCAATAAGCTAAATTCATGTCATGCCTTGGTCCCTTCACACCCCTGCTCAGAGCTAATCAGCCCCATTACCTTCAGCTGCCACCAGACTCATCATGCCTGATCACCTGCACCTGTTCCTTATTGCCTCACTCCCATATAACAGTCAGCTCACCAGTCATTCCTTTGTCGTACATGGCTACACCACAAGCCTTTTCCAATCCTCATCGCCTGATCCTGTTTTCCCCTTCCCTGGCTCTGACTCCCCTGCTATTCTGTGGACCTTATTGGATTGATCTCCTGTTGCTGAGTCCTGCCTGTTTCCTGGACTCTGTTTCTTGCCTGTTCCCTGGATCTTCCGGCTCCGACTCTTGTCTGTTTCCCTGACGGCGATTTCAGCCTGTCCCTCAACTTTATAATAAATACTAAAGCTTCTGTTAATAAGGTGAAAAAATAAGTAAACTAAATGTCTGCACCCAGTCAGTCAACCACCTTGTTCATAAACCTGTTCATAAAATATGAAAAATAAGAGCACTTCAGCCTGACACTGAGAAGGTCACTTGGCTCGAACAGTGGCCTTTCTGTGTGTTCTCCCTGCATTAGTGTGACTTCTCTCCAGGTTCTCCAGTTTCCTCCTATCCTCCAAAGACAAGCATGTTAGGGTGATTGGTCGCATGAAATTGTCTTTAGGAGTAAATGTGTGTGTGACTGGTTGTTTGTCTTTCTTTGTTTACCCTTTGATGGACGGGTAACATGTACCCCGCCTTTCGTCCAATGATTGCTGGGATAGGCTCCAGCTATACCCCAACACTTCATTTGAATAAGCAGTACAGATAATGGATGGATGACTAAAAAATGTGAACTCATTTAAAGTTTTTGTATAATTAAATAAATTTTAAACAACATGAGTTTACCAGACTTTTGATTATTTTGTGGCATAATGCTGCCCTCAGGATTGTGTTTGTGTTTTCAGGTTCGCAGATACTTTAGATTCCCAAATATAGGCATATGTCTTAAAACACAGAAACAGTTTAACAGGCTAAAAGTGTCTGAAGGAAAGAGAGGGACAGACATTTTAACTCTAGGACAAAGCTTGACTAGAATGATGTATCTGTAATTCACATAAATTGTCAAATTGCTCAGTATCCCTACAACATCCGAGAAGCACCGTACACACATGAATCAATACCATGATAACATCAATTACAATAAGATTGGAAAACCATTAAAAACTTTTTTGTTAAATTAGCAGATGAAAAATTATTTAAAAAAACAATGACTGAAAATGGATTTGAGAAAAAGGAAAAGCTATAAACTCCATTTCTCACTAAAACAACAGTCATAACCCTAACCCTCACATACAAGTCAATGAACATTTTGTGGAAAGTTTTTGAGCCAATGATATGGAAAATGTGTAATATCTAAATAAAAAAGTCCCCAGATACTAAAAAAACCACTGTTTTGCATGATTCAGACAGTTCTAGTGAGCACACCACCATAATATGAAGATATAAAAAATATGTAAGCTGTCAAATTTGGCTTACTTTTTAACCATGCATTGCTAACATGTAGATCTAAAAATGTATATTATTCTTAATGTTAATGCTTTATTGTAGGCATCTTCAGATCATGGCATATAAAAAGTTGCTATTCATGAAGTGGGAAGGATGAAGCATCTATATTTGTCAATTGGTCATAGACTAACATATGAATCAAAATGGTGAAATACAGTGATGCCCCATATCCTCGAGATCTACCATCCTACAAATTTTAGATGCGTCCCTTCCCCTACACGCCTGAAGAAATAGTAAAATTCTCTCTTCTGCATGTAGCATGTCACTCAGCTCTGCAAAGGCCTGGCAACGAACAATTCATTTGATTCAGGTGTGTTGCACAAGGGTTGTATTTAAAAGTTGCAGGTTGGTAGATCTAAACTTGGGTTCTCTGGGTGTTGTATATCTTATCAACCCAACAAGCACCATGGGGGAAACATCATCTCACCTGAGCATTGTTGTATAACAAGGTCTGAAGCTCTCATAAGGACAAAGTTGGGGACTGACTAGAGTAAAATTTGGTTAATTGATGGTCTACGCAAACTATTGGTCTTTCTAAAAAGTAAGATCAAGAGTAACATATACTACTACTATCCTGTTTTAAGTTTCCCTGCTGCAACATATCTGACACACATCAGATTTAATTAGGAGACTTGTGCAGAGCTTTACATCAAACGTGATACAAGTCTGCTAATAGATTTGGTTCAGATGTGTTGCAACAGGGAAGCTCACAACACTTCGAGAACAGTGGCACTCAAGGACAGTACTTCTAGTGGTCCTTTCCAAGGTGACATTTGTGGCCTTCTAATGGAAACACTTGTAGGTGGCATATTAATGGATGCAATCATGGGTTGTATTTCACAATAGAAATAAAATCCTTACACCTTGCCAAATCTAATGGTCAATCCTCATTCCTTGTTCTGCTGGACATGCCAGCTGCTTTTTACATGGTCAACCACCAGGTTCTCCTCTCCACACTCTCTGAGCTTCGCATCTCAGGTTCTGCCCTCTCATGGTTCGCATCCGGCCTCATTGGTAGATCCTTTAAAGTATCCTGGCAAGGAGAAGTGCCCAAACCGCATGTGTTGAACACATAGGGGTTCCTCAAGGCAAGGTGCTTGACCCTTTTCTCTTTTTGCCATACACCTCCTCACTTGGTGCAGTCATAAGCTCTCATGGCTTCTCCTACCACTGCTATGCAGATGACGCTCAGCTATTTCTCTCGTTCCCACCTGATGATACTCAATGAGAATATCAGCATGATATCTCTGCATTGATGAAGGCTCGCCACCTTCAGCTGAATCTTTTTAAAACGGAGCTCATAGTCTGTCCAGCCAGTCTTTTCTTACATCTGCCAATAAGTGTGAACTTTGACTCTATAACACTTGTGCCTACATCTGCTGCCCGAAATCTTGGTGTCATGATGGATGACCAGCTGACCTTCAAAGTCCTTGTTGCCTCGATTGCCCGTACCTGTCAATTTGCTTTCTACAACATCAGGAGGATCAGACCCTACCTGACAGAACACACAACAAAGCTCTTGGTTCAGGCTCTAGTCACTTCTTGCATTTGACTACTGCAGTTCTTTATTAGCAGGCCTGCCGGCATACTCTGTAAAACCTCTGCAGATAATCCAAACTCTAGCAGCATGTCTGGTCTTCAACCAACCAAAACAAGCTCATGTCACTCCGCTGCTAATCACATTTCACTATTTTCCAGTTGCCGCATGCATCAAATTCAAATCTTTGCTTCTGCTTTACAAAACATTAACTCAAATAGCTCCTGTCTACTTTGACTCATTAATCCAGAGCTACACTCTCCCTCTCAACAGTTCAGTTTCAACTACGTGGGGCTAAATCACAAGCAAGACTCTACTCCCCAAATTTTTCTTGGTGGTGGAACAGACTGCCAAACTCTGTTCACTCCGCAGAGTCCTTATCTACTTTCAGGAGCAGGCATTTACGCACTTAATAGAAAATTCTCGGGAAATGTTGTAGCTCTTTGCGAAATTCAGTAATGATAACATTGGGAACAAAAAAAAAAATCTGTGCCTCTAGCACTGCAGGCAACAATTGTATCCAATTAGACATACAGCAGTTCGACTGCACTTATCTATGATGTCCCGTCCTATTTGATTTCATGTTTGTGTTTTTCTTATTCTCAGATGTAAGTTGCTTTGGAGAAAAGCGTCGGCTAAACGACTAAATGTAATGTTGCATATGTAATATTTAGCCATTTTGACTAAATATGTTTGACTGAAGAACCTGTGAGATCAAGCCTGACTTCAAGGAGCTTATATAGTTTAATTATGCAGTCAAGTTTGATACACATACTCAAACCAAAGTTGTGTAAAATGCAAGAAATGAAAAGAACATAATGAAAAGTGTATGTCACTTAATCATCAATGATATCTTTTACTTATTTTCTTAGAATAAAGCCTAAAATAAAAAGAAAAGTGGATAGAAAAACATTATTTTCTTGTGGCCTTCACTTCAAATAACCCAAACAAATAATTTAACAGCTAATAATAGATGAAGTTTTGGTTTATGGTGCACAAAAGGCAATTTTAGATTTAATACAGAGCTTTACATGGAAATTAATGTAACTGCACTTAGCTCTTAAAACTTAACATTAAATAATCTAATATTTTCTGCAAACTCAGTCAGTGTAGCAATTATTTCTGGCATTACTATGAAATGCCAGATAAAGTCAGTCTGCATTTGTAGGATTATAAATCCCTTCTCAAGTGGGCCCTTAAAGAAAGCAGACCTCTATAGCAAAGCAGACTTCCATTATGTGTGATGGAGAAATCCTAATGAGAGTCGAAATAAGATGGTTGTGTAATTGGACACTGTACTGTACACAGTAAAGATTCTCTAACTCATTTTCCCCTGAACCGCTTCAGTACCTGATCAAAAGTTGGCTGAAGGTCATAAAAATTCCTCACCTTCAGTTAAATTTATGGCCATACTCATTAGCTGAAATAAAACAGATTAATGCAAGTGCAATTAAATGTGACCTATAGGCTTAATAATGAAGTAGAGTCTACTTAAGCATGTCTTCTCTATTCTCCCTTGCCATCAGAGTTCACATAAAAGTTGTACACAGCAGAAAAGAAGACTACTTCTTTTTTTTCTTTTCTTTTTTTGCAACCTTTAAATGCAGCAGCACAGACAAAAACTAGACTAATTAACTGTTAAATATGTGCAAGATTAAGAATAGCGAGTACATTTTAACTTTCAGATAGTTAAATTCCTTCTATCCAGGTTGAAATGTTTAGTCTTGGAGCTGTAAGTGTTAGTGTGAGATTTTTCTGTTGATCTTGAGTGTTAGTCCACATCATGCTGTCCCACAGGGATGGGGTATTAGTTCAGAGAGAAGGAAGCCACTACCTCATTAGGCTGCTAATTTTAGGCACCAGGAAAAGATGTTTGGAAACTTTTGGCCCAGATTCCAAGTGCTGGAGTGGTACCCATTCTGTTCTCCAGTCCCATGGGTGAAGCAGGGGTGATTTTGGTACTTGAGCAAGCTCAAAGAAACAATTTACAACATATACAGTGGAACTTCAAAAGTGTCTTATCACAGTCAGGCATCAAACATGAATGATTCCATATGAAATAGCAACTTTCTGTTTACCGTAATTAGGGGGAATATTTTTCCATTAGGGAAGTAAAAATAAATTAACATGGCTTTGGTTGAGATGCTGACGTGTAAGTAGACACATTTTTCTATCCTTGGGAAGTTTCAGGTGGTGATCGGCACGAGCAACATTGAAAAAGAATATATAGGAGTTTAAACTTGTGTCCTATGACTAATTGTAAGCCAAGACTGATAATTTTTCCTTTAAATGGGAAATTGTTTGTTGAGCCAAAGTAAGTGGTTTTGACATTAAACTGACTTTTTTTCAAGGGCTGGATTTAATACAAAACGCAAAAGATTAATCTTATTTTAAGATCTACTGTTGTTACCACTAGCTCAAAGACAGTCAGCAGAGTTTGAAGAAAAAGCACATTGTTCTTATAACAACTGTTACTAGAGATCATTTTGTGCTTTAGAGCAGTAATGAAGTTTGCAAATTTTGCTTAACTGCCTTATATCATTAAATAAATATATCAAGATTCAACTCCATCGTTTAAGTTGTTAAAAAAGACAAAGTTCTCCATCTCTGTCACATCTAAAATCACATGTTGTTTTACTCAGTCATCTATATATAGAGTGTTACGAGAGCATAAAAACTTGAAAAGCATGCCGAACTCTTAAATCCTGGCGTCGGCTCTGTGTTGACTATAAACTTAGCAGGAGCTGTGGGGAATGATGGGAAGGTAAACCTAACAAACTCATAACAAAATGACGGTTGATTAATTACAGATGAAACAAATGACACTTGCTGGACTTGAAGGAAATTTTCTTGAGCAGCACAGCTGACGAGAAGGAGATGTGGCGCCGGGCCTCCTATAAAAGTCTTTGATGGTTATTAAGACAAGGTTAGGGAAAAGGTATTACATTATCTTTAAGACACATCCTACAGGTTGGCAAAATGGGAGTCAGGTGCTTTCTAACACTGTTATGGAAAGAGAAATTACAGAACCTTATACAGTCCAAAAATACAGGTATCTCAAAGTTCACAAACATGCGGAGAGCCAAAATATTATCTGTGGGAAATTGCAGGACTAACTACTTTCAGAAAACAAATGATTTAGGCTCATTGTAAAAATACACAAAGTGACTTAATCTGGTACTTCCCTGAGATGGTGAAAAAGCAAAGTGTTTGTTGTTCTGCTGAAACATCGATTTACCACACTGTACATCAGAGTACCGTCCCTGCCCAGTGCTGCCAGACCACCCACTGACACAATGCTGAAACGCAGTCAAGTCACAGCCATTAAACCATTTCCCAGGTCACTCAAAATCAGACTTGTTAAAGTTGTGAACTGGAGAAAACATACCCTACTGGTAGCTGTCCAAAAGAGCTCCAGTCGCACAATATAATCTCAGCTAGACACTTGTCTCAAGTAAAGTTTTTTCCCTTTACTTTTCAAAACCCCTCTGCAGTCTAAAAATATCTTATATAATATTTTCTTTTACAGCAGCTTTACTCTCGTAGTAGCAGTTTTATCAGCCAAATAAGGGAACAAACAAGTGCAAATGTTGATTTACATGCATAAGGTAAACATTTTTCTTAGATTTTATTTCCTTTAAATACCTTTAAACAACAAAGAAATTCAAGATAGTTTGCGTAATACAATTGACTTTGTGAACACGGCTAGGTTTATAACCATGCCACACAGATGAAAAAACAAAAATAGGAAAAACAAGACCAATAAGTTAACTGTCCTTTTAGTTGTTTTTTCATGTGCTCTTTAAATAAGAAAAAATCCTACATAGAGTTTTTATTTCCTTTTTTTCTTTCTTTTTAAGATGTTGCCAAGATAAACAAGCTAAACTTTCACTCTTGAAAATCTAGCAAGGCTTTAAATCTTCAACATCCTCTGCCTTGTATTGCCATTTTCTTGCGGTCAGTTTGCTTTCTGTCACTTGTGGGCAGTTTTTTCAGACGTACACAAACCATAATTTTTTAAAGTGGTTGTTGTTAAAAGAGAAGATTTATTTACAACAACCATATTTCATATGTAAAATGTACTTTGTGGCAATTTGCTTTTGCCGTGATGATCTGTTCCTTTATATACATGGGTACATATTTTAGACATGTAGTGTTTAAAAGTATGCCAAAACACAGTGGAAACACCACAGAGACGACCATCGAGTCTTTAAGTTTTACTCTGAAGGTTCAAATCTACTCAGCCTTGTATTGTTGTCATATCTCTAACATCCACCATCTGTTGTTGCTTATCTTTCAGGGCTCTTGACTGGAATAACTAGTGTCTTTGCTTTCTCTGCAGTTGTGAACACATAGGGTACCTTGCTGGATATTTTTTTACTGCAGCTATAGTGGTTAGGATCAAGGTGTTTTATGACAGATGGTTAGAACACAAGTAGATCATTCGGATAATGTGCTTTTATTAGCAACAATATGATGTAGTATGGAAAATCATGGCGCAAATGTATTTTATTCAGTTCAATTCAGCTTTATTTGTAGCGCCATTTCACAACAATGTCGTCTCAAAGCGCTTCACAGAGATCGGCCAATTCCAAAAAATAAAAATAAAAAAACCTACAGCAGAACACGACTCAGGTAAGGCAGCCATCTGCCTCGACTCGCTGGGGTCGGAGAGGACATGGAGAACGAGTGGAGAAAATGAGTCAATAAAGTCAATAAAGTTTAAGACAAAGCTGGTTATAAGACCTTCAACATGGGCATTAAAAGCTAGCTCCTCCCAACATATGCTCATATATTAATGATAAATTATTGTGATAATGCATTTTTCCAAAGCATGGTAAGTTATAGCTTGGCTTTTTCAAAGTTTTTATTTAATCTGCTGTTCTGTTAAAGTCAGACTCTAACAAGACACTGACAAATGAAATTATTTGTTTTCCTAATCCTTACCATCTGATTCGTCTCTCTTTTCAAAGCACCAAAGGCTTGATTACAATTGAATGAATGGCTATAATAACAACTTTGCTGCCAGACCCTGAGATATTCACCATGTAGATGTTTACAGCTTGAACAATAGCTGCCATGACTACCTTAATGGATCCAAAATGACATGAAGAATAGATATCACACTGGCATTCAAAACTTACCCCTGACACAGAGAGGAATGTCTCTTCTGTTTTGGTTTTGAGCGTGCTGAATAGACGTCATTTTGACTATTGGACTGATTTTCACACAGATAGTGTGACAGTGTTTGCATACTTTTAGTTTGTGAGAAGATTGCTTAATTGCTATCAAAGCAGGTATGGCAGGAGCAGCCACCTGATTGTTGTCTTTTTTCTGGTAACAGCAAGGCAGCACAGGTTAAGTGAAGTTCATGATGTCAGCAACTCAGCCTGTCACACCAACCAGGAGTTCACACAACAAAAACATCCATGTTCACATCTGGCTGGTATTTGAATATTTTAAACTTGAACATGATAGTTTTTCAGTTGGGTAAAAGCCTAGGACATTTAGCTAATAAAAATGCTCTTGGACCACAAAGCTGAAGGCCTCTTCTTGAAGAAAAGGAAACCTAAAATTCAAATGCAAAAGTGGGGAGACCAATCAAAGCAGTGTGTCACAAAATCATAGCCTTGCTGCTCCTGTTTTAAAGGCTTTGTGAATGATGGATGAGCTACACAGTCACTAGTTTTTTTCTCTGTGGGAGGATTTTTTTTTCTTTGGAACTAGGAAAGACCATAAATAGGTGCCAGTTTGAGACTGGTTTCTCCCGACATGGTTAAGTGTGGGTGGCTTTTTGGAAAAAGAAGTTCACAAAAAAAGAAAGAAAAGAGGAAAAAATGAATAACGTTGTAAAAAATGGTTTATAGTCTTCTTTGTAATTTCTCTTTAATAATTCTAACCCTGGGACACAGAATAGGATATCCTATTGTAATGACATACTCCTTGAATGTCATTTGTTCAAAGTGGGCAGACTGACAAAAAACACTGGTGGAGCATTGGTGGGCGGTTTTACTGGTTGTTTTTCTGTCTTGGTTTGCATTAACATGCATTTCTGAAAGGATCCCATTGAACTGAATTTCACTATTTTGTGGTTACTAGATTTGGATTGTAGTCAGCATCACACAAATGTTTATGGTTATAAAATAAGTTGAAGAGAAACTGTCATAACAGCAGAAATAGTTGTCAGTATTTTTTCTTAATAACATCATGTACACATTGAAGCTGGTATATTCATTCTTTACCTTAAGGTTTGCTACAGTATTAGTAAAGAAGTAAAGATGCAATTTATTGTGAAGATTTGAAGACTAAAACGTATCCTAACTGCCAACATATAGTTTGCATAATTGATATTTTGCATCATCAAGTTATAACATAATTGCTGGGAAAGGCTCCAGCTTTCCCACGACCATGAATTGGACTAAGTAGTGTGGAAAATGAGTGAAGGAATGAGGTTAGAACATTTCACTCCAAACTACACAGCTTTGGTGATAATCTGCACCCTGAAATAATTGTACTTTGCTGTGTAAAATAAGATTGCTTAAAGGAGCGGTATAGACTACATCCCAGATGTTGTGACAACACTGCATTGAAAAAACACTTAAATTGCATCAGCTAAATAAAATTGTACTTCTCAAAAATTCTTCATATCCTACTGGTCTACCGTTTGTTTCAATCCACTGCTATGACTACGCAAGATTTTCTGTTTTGACAATCAAGACATTCAAATCAACTTTTAATTCGGATTTTCTGTTGTTTTCATACAAGATATGACATGCTATGAAATGTTCTGTAGTTTAAATCTCTAGATTTACACAACTCATATTTCTTTGCTCATGCATGTCATATTGTCTTTGCTACTGTAGCTACCTGTTGTCATAACAAGGAAAAAAAGATTAATTTTTTCAACATATAAGAAATGCCAGAACCCCTTTCTGCCTGTTGAAGATGTGTGAGTTTATCTTAAACATAAAGAGATGATTTATGAAGACCTCTGGATGAATTCCTTGGCTTTTGCATCACTATGCAGGTGATTGTTCTGCTAAGACATCCACAACCACCGCTTCTATGCAAGAGTCAGCCTGCAGTATGGGCCAAAGATAACCTGATATTTGAATGTTTTGTTTCCACCCACCCTTCTACTTGAGCAGAAGGTGAGAAACCAAGCTACCAGCATTGCTCTCATATTTGTAAGCTCAGTGCTTTAGGAAAGATATGAGGTCTGCAGAAGCTGAGGGCTGTTATAAATTACCTTGCGATGAAAGTGATAATCCTTGTCAAAACAGCTTCTATGCTGGCAAGGCTAGAGTCCAGATTGCTGTCCACCTTTCCTTGTAAAGCTTTGTCACATTTGAGTCTGGTTCTGGTTGACTTAAAGCCAGAAAAGTGCAGTCGTATCTGAAAATACACAACATAACGTTTTAGTCTTTACCATCAGTATGAAAATGAACTCGGTTCTGGTGATATATCAGATCACAGACCTATAAAAAACTGGAATCATCTCCATGACAATAATAGTTTTACTCATGAGTTTTTAAACTATGTGTTCAAAAAATAAAAATATACAGTATAATCTGTGCATTTAGCATCTTTTTAGGCCACTACTCCCAATTCCCTGGGTCAAAGAACAGGCTTTTTGTAATCTTTTAATCAAATCACGATGGTCACGCAAAAGGTTTGGAGTAAGGTATCGTTTAAGGATTAATTACTTTGTTTAGCATATATGCAGCCTGAACACATTTGCAAACCACTATATACCTCAACACACTGTATTGTACTAAACATTTCCTCAAATTCAAATTTTTTCTTCAAATAGCCAGACATTTAACCACGTAATGACTGTGATAAGTTCCCTTTATCGGGTCGCAGAAAATGCTTTGAGGTTCTGTAGATAAAAATTAAGATGATACAGTCTGCCAGAGCTTGTAGAGGGCAACTTCATGTTTAATTGCTTAAATCAACATGATAAGATGCTCTTTAAATGTCTGTGTAGCTCTGACAAAACACGCTGACATTTTGAACAGGCATTCACTGTTTACTTATTCAAGACCTCCATTACAAAGATCAAATCAGTTACAAACATCTACATGAAGAACAATGTGAGTGCACGTAGGAGTTGCTTGTTGTATGAACATAACCATAGAAAATAAATGGATTATATCACATAAAATTTAGAATAATGTTACTACGTGGGAGGGTCAAATACAATATTTTTAAAAAAGCATGCAAAATCTCAACTCAAGCAGTCATATCATGCTTCTCTTGCTCATCAGACTAGACTGCTCAGCACAAGCACAATCTCATAATCATTACCATTACAGATGAAAGGCAAGGGCCAATTAGAGTGGCTCCAATTGCTGCAATTAAATAAGTGTGGTTGAATGATAATATCTTTTCCCCCCAGAAATAAAGAAAAAGACGGCAACATTGAATAATCATACAATCAAAAACAATCAAGTCAGACTTTGAAGTTTCTGCACTAACAAATCTAAGAAATACATCTGGTGTAGAAATGGCGTTTTGGGCTCAGCCGACAGGCGCCGTTGGCCCACTCGGTCGCAGGCCGTGGGGTCGAGCCTACTCATTCCAGTACTGCAGTGCTACTTTTGGGTTGCTGAGGACACTGGTGTGTGTTCCCACCCACAGAGCATTGCAGTAGTCCGCCAGAGTCCACAACCCTTTAACAGTCATCCAAGTTTCGTCCCATGATCCCATCCCTGCATCAAAACCAGCTGAGTGTGAGTGCGGCTTGGTGAGCACTCGTGCTCGCACATAATTTGTAGCTGACTGCTCCTTTTACAACCAATTGATCACTGTGTAAACAAACATATGAAAGAAACAAGACTTTTCTTCTTTGCTCAGATTCTTAAAATTGTTTAAAATTTGAACTAGTCGTTTTATATTATTGGTGTCTCAAGAAATCAAGTGTGCTTCTACATATAACTGTCTCATGTGCAGACTGTCTATTTCACAGCTCAAGAGCTGTTCACAGGACAGTTTTCCAGCTGGGCTGACATCCAGTGTAGTTCCCCTTCACCCAGTGGACTTGAAGAGCACTCAAGCATGCTAAACAGAATACACCCTGATTACTCTGGACTGGGGCGGGAGATTTTTCAGTTGTAAGACATTTCTGGAGCAAACAAACACTCCAACCAATTTGTTATCTTAAATCAACAAAATGCTGAGGTGGATCCATCTCACCAAGCCCAATTATCATTCTGATAGTGAGCAGCTGCAGAAAATAATAACATTTATACGGTATGTACTGCCTGGTTGAAGATTTTATTCTTTTCCTGATTTTCATATTATACACGCTTGCGTTTCACTCCTTCAAAGTTATTTTTTAGTGTCTTTACGTGCATATCTAGGCAATTTGTAGTTTCGTCATTTCAAACATGAGAACGGATGACAAAATAGACAAACCATCAGGGCCGTGAACTACCTTAGTTTAATGTTGTTTTATTCATTTAGAAGAAACTATTCTGTTAAGACAAGTTCCTTCACTCTGCCCCTATCTACACATCATCATGAGTGACTGGCAAAGGTGTCTGGACATGAAATCCAGCAAGTTAACAGCAGTACTTAAGGGAGCATTTAAGGACATTTAGAAGACTCTGTACATACTCTGATCTGGAGAAAGAAAATTAGATTAAATGTGCAAATCATGAAGCAGAAGTTGAAGTTTGTTTTCTGAACCCGAGTGTATTTTATCATAGACTCGAGTAGTTAGGGATTTACCACTGCTACTGGTCTTAGCAGCCATTTTCTGTGTTTACATAAAATAGTCAGTTGTTGGAAAGTTTACTTTAAGACTAACATGTGGGTCCAAGAGATTTATTAGTAGCCAGTGTAATAAAAGATTTGTTTGGTTTAGCAATGCTGTATCAAAAGCTACAAGAACTGTCATGATTTAAATCACATGGCAGAAGATCCAAAAGAAATTGAGTGATATAACAAGATAGGCTATAAAAGAAAAAAAGTCTTAAACTGATGATGAGTTTTAGCAAGCCACATTGTCTTTAAAATGGATTTCAGAACTCATGGCTAAACCTATAAACTCTATTCTGATCATAATCTGTCATGTTATTCACAGTACATTTTTGATCTAAGTTGTTTTATTTAAGTGTACTTGATGGATATTTTTGACACTGGGAAGTATATTGACACACTTTGGACAAAATGTGGTGCAGTTGTGCCTCCAGTCTTTTTTCTGGGATATAATCTGTCACTTATGTTCTTTGACAGAAGTGTGAAGGAAATACATGAAACTGCCTCAGGGGTATGCATGGCCAACTTAACCACAAACAGACCGTGTCAAACTTCTCACAACAGGTATTTTTGATGATCCAATAGCACAACTCAGAGGTGAAAGTTTAGCTTAAGTTACTTTAAATGAGAAAATGCTGTCTCGGGCCTTTCATATCCTCAGTTAAAATGCTTTGTGTCGCTTCGCTTGGTAATACCCATGTAAAACTGTTTTGATGATGATGTCATTACATCCTAATTTGATTGCTCTTTTTCCCCTTGCTCCAGGGCATTTTTTCTACATCCTGTCAGAACCACAACTGAGTGTAAAAACATATCCCTACAAAGCAATGCAGACAAAGGTTAAGTTACAGTAAAAGCCTCTGATTAGATGGCTCACACTGTGCATCGGAAGATAAAGCTGTATTATCTTCTAAATAAATTAGGAATGCTATTTTAAGTATTGCAGTTTATTATTATGAAGATAAAGCAGCTTATCATATCCCCGGAGTGTTGGGATATTATTGTTTCATCATGACCGCCGCAAGCGGATATTCTTCGTGTGAGCACGATAACTCGAAGAATTTTTACAGTAAGATTTTGATGCTCAGTGTACCTGTTTAAGCCCACTTCGGGGCGACCTGGCTCGAATTTCGTGAATCAATGGTTTTCTCAATGCACGGTGGCGAGGTGGTTAGCACTGCTGCCTCACAGCAAGCAGGTTGCTGGTTTGATCCCCGGCTCGGGCGGTGGCCTATCTGTGTGGAGTTTGCATGTTCTCC
>JBAMHX010000022.1:6977790-6990860 GCA_037177515.1 Pseudomugil tenellus
TATATATTCCATCAAGCTCCATCCAGGAAAAAAAAAAGTATATATTTCAAGCCCCTTTTGGAATGATGGACTGTATAGGAAAATCCCCCCTCACTGGAGGAGGAAGCTACGGACGCAAACAGATGAGATTTGGGGACTACCTGCTGTTTAAACAGATATTAGGCCCTGTGTGGCCGCAGCTCCAAAGGCCCCTGAACTTCGCTCGACTTCAGAGGTTTAAGGGCTCCAGTGAGGGGTTTGGGAACTCCCTGAGAAATAAGCAACCATTTGGCCAGAACAGCTCTGGATCCCAGGATGGCTAAATACTGGTTAGATTGGTTAGCTGACTTACAGAATATTATCCAGGTCACAAATTCTTGGATGGTACAGAAGAATGCAAAATAACCATATAATTATCTTAAATAAGCATTGTGCAAACATATTTCATGTTAGGACCTTGCCAAGTATATGGAATATATGAAATGTCTTTTTAAGCAGCAAAAAAAATTAGTTTTGTGATTTATATAAAACAGTATGTATTCAATATACACCGTAGTGTGTTGTGTTGATAATAACAACAACAAATACTTAAGAATGAGGCTGTACAGTCAAAACACCTGTAGGTCCACATGGAGAAGTCCTGAAGATTGTACACTGTGTGGGGGCCGGATGCATGACTTCTTCCACACAGAGCCAATTACTGGCCAGGGACCCAAAAGTGCAGTTGTAAAAATAGATGAAAAACAAATATCTGACCAGTTGTAGAAGAAGATGAATTGATTTAGACAAAATGCATCATTGCAAATGATCTATCTTTTCCTTTGAGACAAATGAACAAGAACTTTAAAAATCCTGTAGTCACATTGTAATGTAGGTTAAGAAGATGATTCTCAAATATGCTGAGGATTGAAAATCTTTGTAAAATTATTTCTTAATTATTGTCCCACTATGAATGTATTGACAGTAAAATTGTATATTGTTTCTACTTTATGGCTGTAGGTTAATTTAATGTCACCATTTCAGATTCACATAAATCTTTAATAATCAAAAGTAATAAATAGGAGAATCCCTTTTATAGTTTCACAGTTATTCTTACATTTTTCTTACTTGTTGGAGTGATGAGCTAATCATAATAAATATACTGACCATACAGGAAGCCATTTCCTTCTGTGCAGTTAAGGAATACATATATCTTTCATCCATTAAAAAGGCCATTCAAGGTAAAGGTGGTTAAAGAGGATCATTTTTTAGCCCATCCATTTGTATGCCAATGCCAAACACCCAGAGCCACTGTTAAACACAGCTGCTTTCACCCTAAAACTTCACCTTCTGAAAAGAAACAATTTCCTAGAGACGTGGTGACATCATTTACACGAACATGTTGTTTAAAGTCCAAGAATGTCCTGTTGTATATTTGATTTGGCCGCTGGCACCTCAGCTGACCAATACATCAAATGACTTCGGCTACGACTATTTAATGTTGAATCTCCAAAACTCACAAATGCAGTGTGACCAAATGTTCCAGAGACGTACCAATATACTAAACAGGCTATATATCCCGCTCTCCTCTCCAAACAGAAATAGATTTCACTGAATTGTTTGATAAATTTGGTCTAGGTTTTCCAGCCATCCTTATTGGAGCTCCTACTGTTTTTCTGGCTGTTGGTGGCCTAAGCCCTAATCACCCTGTGTTCCCTCAGAGGCCATAAATTACTCCGATGAGATGGTGCTTTGTGTTCCTACTGCTGGGGAGCGGGGCGAATTCACAGCGCCATATTTTGACAACCCGTACTTTAAATCATTGTTTTATGACAGATGGGAAAACTTCTGCTCTTTCACCGGCCTGATTTATGTTCATTTGGGTCTGGAGGACACTATAATTTGCAAGTAATGTGAAAACAGATGGATAAAGAGATACCAAAGGGTAAGACTGACCTATACATTCTCAGTGCAGCTTACAAATGGCATCCATATGCTGCTAGAACTCTTCCTGTTACATCTCCATTACTGTGCCTGTGTGCATGACTTGTGCTTGTGCTGAAAGAAAGAAAAGAAAAAGTCCAAGGAACTGTGAAAATTTGGTACTGAAGGAGGATTTAAAGGATTTATCAACAACAAAATCAGTTACACAGATTTATGTTAATGCTGATCTAATGTACAAATAGCAGCTTCATTTGGATACGTTTAATATGTACTGAGTAAACACTTTAATCATTTGTCCTTGGTTTATACTGCAGCTTCCCAGCTCCATTGAGGCATGACAAATGGAAGTGAAATCATTTAAGCCAGGCTGGACTAGATTTCCTCTCTGGTCAGATGTCAGTTTAGAGAAATTACAAAGTTGGTCTGCTTCATTTCCAGTGCTGCAGGTCATGTAGCAGGGTCGTACATGTACCGCCCGCCAAAGCGGATTCAACACATCAAAATCACACCGGATACACTTTGTTGGCATCAACCATATCATTCAAGTTTACAGAAGTTAAGTGGACTAATGACAAGCTCCTACTAAAAATGTCCCAGTGGTGTTGTCAAAATATCAGGACCGGACGCTTTGCATAAAGAATACAAGGAAGAAAAAAAGTTGTTGATAACAAGTTATGATAATGAATTCAGTTTGTAAAGTCAAATGATCTTGCAGAGACTTTTGGCAAAAAAACTAATAAATGTAAGGTTACCTGTGAGGAAACAGAAAAAAATATATCATGCACAGCCTGGGAGCCCTGATGACTCATGTTTTATGGCTTTTCCAATGAGGCAGGACAGTATGTGAGTGTGCAGTGTCTGGTGCAGCCATTGTATTCCAGCAAGGAGGGGGGAGACCACCCACATAAAGCTAGTGATGAAGTAAATACTGTTGTATGGCCACGTCCCCTTTTCCTCGCTCACAGAGTAAACTGAGGTCTAACGACAAGACTTTGCTATCTCAGCTTGCCTCCAGATTACAGGGCAGAAGCTTGAGGTTCATAGGACGATCCTGCCACACTCTGCCCTTTCTCTCTTCCTCTAATAGTAGAAATGTCTTTATGCTGGGTTTAACATGGCAGGACTCCACATGTTTTTAAGCCAAAGATAAACTTCTTATGCCCCTTTGGAGCCGCGGACAAAGCAAGGACCAGAGGGAATGAGGTGCCTAAAGATGCTAAGGATACACTTTGTTTTCTTCTTATTTACTGAAAATATTTTATTAATGGAGGGTATTACATCTTCATATGAAACTGGGGGACACCACTGCTACACTAAAGTCATAGCACTAAATCTATGTGAAGAACTGAATTTTAACAAGTGAACTACAACTCAGTCTCCTGTGTAATACATACCAGAGCCCCTTAATCATATCCTCTTTTTGTTTATTTGGGCTGTTTGGACATCAAACCTATCAAGGGGGAATAATATCCCAGGAGCATGGAAAAGAGCAAGCCAATTGGCCTCTTACAGGAGGTCTTTGAAATTCCCATTTGTGTTCCACCAACAGGAACACACTATTTTCATTTTGACAAACAGGCTGATTACAGCCACCATTAGAGGTCCAGCTTGTAATTTATTAGGAAGAGTGAATTATGTCTCAGCCTGTTTCTTGGAACACTGTGGACATCTTCCAGACAAATCTTTGTCAGTCGGCTTGACACCATTTAAAAAACAACAGAGCTTACATTTCTGTCTTTTAAATGAGAATTGTTCCAATCTTGTCGTACCTTTGACCTGTTTCTGAAACGTTGTAATGTTCTATAAAGCCACACAAAAAAATGTCAGCTGACAGTGAGAGTGACAGTTATGTGTGAGGAGGTTGTTCACACAAATGAACACTTTATTGGTCTTAGATGATAGCATCGACCACAGTGTCTTTTGCTTTCATAATGATTTACCACTGCCTGGTGGGATGAGCTCAGTGAATGTGTGGTTGACTGCCAGTTGTACTTTTTCCTCTGTTTCTGTTCTGTCTTTGTGGGCCCAGGAGGTTTCTTAACTGTTACAGAGCCATTTGGACTGGAGGCCAAGCAGTTTAAAGCAGGATTTGGCAAAAGACCTTACTACGCCTCCAAAAATAAGAGAGAGCAGGGCTAACATATTTATCTTTGTCTTCATATGTGTGCGTGTGTGTGCATATTTGAGACAAAGAAAATCAAACTTGTCCACTGGTATGCAAAAATAAAAAAAAACTACCTGTAACTGAGCAGAACATATTTGACTCTGTTTGTCAAGTCCTTTCATTAAGCTTTTATACTGACCATGTAGGCTCTTGTTGGTGTATTTAGCCAATCCTTTTTTGTAAAACGATAAGAGGGAGAAATTACTATTACAAATGTTTTAGAGTGTGTGTACATCATATAGTTACTGTTCCACCATAAGTGATCAATCCTTTACCTGCAGCTGGTCCCGCTGGAGGCCATCTTGAGGAAATTTTTAAAAAGAAAAGAGAAAAAAAAACAGAGCCCCGACCCAGCCATTGCTGTTGTTTTAAAGGGAGAAAGGTGAGGACACTGCCCCCCGAGAGACCGGTGGTCTGACCTATGGACCACTGGTCAGGGACATGAACCA
This sequence comes from Pseudomugil tenellus, assembly GCA_037177515.1. Lineage (NCBI taxonomy): Eukaryota > Metazoa > Chordata > Actinopteri > Atheriniformes > Pseudomugilidae > Pseudomugil > Pseudomugil tenellus. The sequence goes on from JBAMHX010000022.1 coordinate 6,982,306, forward strand.
CAAAGAGCAGCCGGTGGGCCATATCTTTATAGGGGGCTTCAGCTGGAGAGGAAACGACAAGATGTTGTTGCAGGTGAAAGACATGGATTCTTCCCAGAGAAAAAAAAGGAAAAACAGATATAATGTAAAAATAAAAAGACAGTCTATTGTTTTGTATTCCAGTCTGACATATTATTAATTTACAATGAACAGAGAAAGGTTGAATTTGACATGAACAAGGAAAGTGCAGTGATCTGACCCGTCTGCGACTCCTGGCTGATTACAGGATCGGTGGTGAGACAGTTGCGACCTCTAGTGGTTGGTTCATTTCAAATGACAATGCCATATGGAAATGGTTTACATCAGCGGTTTGAATACACTGCACCACATAATATTGGGCATGCTGGGCAGAAGTTGTGGCAGCCCCTGCCTGCAAATCATATGATCTAAACATCTGTTGCACAAAGTCTATTCCACAACGTTTTGGGCATCATGTCAGTCTTTCAAAGACAATAATATACAGAACCATGTCAAAATATTTTATTTATTATAGTAGCTGCTTAGTACCTGGCATGGTTCATCCGTATGACAAATTATTTATCCAAAAGGCAAAACATCTACATTTTTTAAACTTAGTAGACATGTTTCATAATTATTATTCAGTTGTTTTAGATTGACTGATGTCTCCTCCCCTTACACCACACTGACTGACCCCTGTACTCAGCAAGCATAAAGAATGCAGCGACTTCCATCTTTCACCTCTCACAAAATTTTATGACTTTGTGAGTACAGAAAGACTAGCCGGTCTGCAGCTGCCTGCCTGCAGCAGAATACAAACAGACCCCTGTTCATCTGTTTTCTCTGGCCACCCTCAAACATAGCGTTTTTTACATCATCCAGGATTTCTCTTTCAACAGGAAAGTGCCATTTATGTTGCATTTGCCCTCCCTTGCAGTGCATAAGATAGCGATCACATCATGTAAATCCATTTGTTTGGAGACTTTGTGTGGTGGCCACCCGTGTTTTAAGCAAGGCCCTGACTGGCTGATGACTTTTCCAATCTTTCCTCACAGTCTGGTGGACAGCGTGGATTGGTTCAAGCCCTAGTCCCAGAACCCTTTTTTAACCTCAGGACCTCAGACACAACTCAGAACCAGATCCCAGGTTTCATGTTTGTTCTTCCTCACCTTGATTCCTGTAAGAGTCAACCATCTGATGTACAGGTCAGTAGGAGAGGAAATGGCAATCCCAGCTGAGGACAAGGATATAACCTATTAACTTTCTCATCTGTGGGAGGGAAAATGGATCACTCAGTGAGTCTTCTTTGCTAAGAGGTGCCGGTTTTCTTCCCAAAGGATTTTAAGTTATTCTAGCCCTGGAAGGCAGAAATTGGCATTTTTATTTTTAAAAACAGTCAATTTCCCATGATTAACAAAATCTTTTCAAGTTTTTTTTTTGTATAAAACAAGGTCATTAAGTGAACAGTTTTCAATGTAACTTTGAAAGCTTGTGCGCTCCTAATAAAAGCAACAGTCATTATATGATTTATTACTATTTGGACAAGTGTTTAACAGAGATGTTGCATTAAGGAAACACTGTTTTCATTTAGAATACACATAGCACATCATATGCGCTTTGGCTGAGTTGATAGGAGGCTATAACGTCACCTTTAGCCAACATGCAAAGAGCCACTTTTCACTCTTCACGCTGAATATTTGAGTTCCCCAAGAACTTGACGATTGTGGCATGATGAAGGTCCCAATGCTCAAAGCAGTATTCACTAAGTAATCATCTAAATTAGCCTGAATTTGTATATAAGATGCACAAAATGAGATTATTACAAATTAAAAATTTAATTAATAATACTAACACCATTAGAAAGTATACCAAAGTAATTATTGCATAAAATAAGGTTCATCATTTTGTGAAGGGAAAAAGAAAGATCTTCAAAAATGGCGAATGAACTGAAGAAAAAGCTCAGTCCATAAGATGCACATTACAAGATTATACATGTTTGGCTATCTGCAGCTTTTTCTGATAGAATGAAAATGGGGGGAGCAAGAGAGGATGTCAAAGGCCGCAGAGAGACAACCGTCTAGCCAGCGTCCTCCTTTCCTGCATTCATCACTCATCATCCCGGAGGTGGGATAGACGGGAGATGACCAAGGGTCAGACTGACACACAGAGATGAATTTTTCACCACCATATTTTCTTCTGGTAAATAATCCAGCTATGCGTTGCCCACTGGCAGATGGCAGCTTATAAAACTTGGATCAAAAAAATAAATAAAAATTAGATATGGTGTTTTCTTTGCCAAAATGGAATAGTTGAAAAAGGAAAACTCCTCTTTTAAATTCATCTTATCACATTTCCATCAATTTATCTATTACTTGAATAAGTTTATCTGAATCTTGATTATTTCAGATAAAAATCAACTCAAAACTGTTTAAGCATTACCAGTTTACTTTTTTGTGAAACAAATATAGATATGATGTTTGCATTATCCTTATTCTAATGCCTTCCGACATTATCTAAATATTTGCATTTATTTTGCTTTTCTTTGACATTTTTGGGAGAAATAATGAATTAATTACATGGATTTCAGCTCCAGCAGAAAAGTGTGTTTGCTGAGTTACAGTGAATATACATGTTTCTACTTGTGATAAGGACTGTCAGCTCTTCTAATCTTAATGCGTTCTCTTCCTATCAATAAACCTGCTTCAATAAAACCTTAACCTTATGTTTAGACAGTATGCACTATATGTTCTAAAGACATAATATACACTGTATGTATTTCAAGTTTTCTGAAAAGTTTTATGGCTGTGTATTTTTCTATAATACTTACAACACATTCACCCTAAGATACCAAATCAATAGTTGTTGATTATCTTTCACAATAATACCAATGGGATTCAAATCTTGTCTAAAGACACTGAAGTACACAGACTGTGGAGAATGAAGCCAGAAACCCTTTGATCTATCTTCCGAGATACAGTCAGCCTGAAATATCCTTGGCTATACTAATCTTTCAGTTTCTTCTCAAAATTTCTTATGAAAATTTTAAACATTAAAAATTGAAATAGCTTCACAGTGCTTCCATAAACTCATTTTTTTTTAAGATAAAGCACAATATTTGGTTTGTTATAAAATCTGGACTTTAATGGGTCAATGCACACATTAATTTATAGAATGTGGTTAAGTAAAAGTGTATGTTTTTATTTACATTTGTTGCCTGCAGTGGTGCAAGAAATATTAATTTCCTCTCCTCTAGTGAAGGAGCCAAAAACACTATAAAAGTTGAGTACTCTCTTGTAAATAGATGAAAATTCAGCACTTTAAGCATGCAATTATCAACAAATCAAGCACTGCAAAGAATTAAGTATAATGACTGTTGTTCCATTTGACTGTTTATATGTTGCAGATAAATTATTAACTCACTGTGCTCCACTTATCCTATTAAGAGTTGCTAAACCAAACAACTACTGAGTGCAAGGTATGGATGCTGACAGGTTACCAGTCTATCACAGGACCAATTAGTGAACCCTGAGAGGAAGATGGAGTCTATCCAGCCACCTATCTACCCAATAGACAAAGTATTCAGAGAGGACTCATGCTAACACACCTCTAATAATAATAATGCATTTATTTAAAAAGTGTCTTTTAGATCACTAAAGGTCACTGTACAATAAAACAGGCAAAGCAATGAACAATAGAAACAATAATACCTTTGATATGAAGAGCCCTTCTTTCATCCAACTAAAGTCTAAGGCTCTAAATAATTTACTTTAAGTTGTGTGAGCTTATGTTACTTTGGATATAGATGTGTTTCTTTTCCTTTTTTATTATTATTTTGGTCTCATTTCAAACACTTACCATTTAATTTGTGTCACGCAGCTTTTGTGTATTAATATTAATGTATTGGTAATATTGGTGGTGCATGAATGTATAGGAGTATATATGTAACAATACAAAAACACGGAACCAAACATAAGGTGCCATGCCTGCACAAACCCAGATGATCTCCTAGAACAAAGCCTGGGAGATACTTAGCTTATGCCCCGGTGTAGCTCATGCCACTGCCTGGCTGCAGCTTTCCTCTGCCTTTCTTCTGGGTGGGCTTGTGACTGTATAGGCACACACCCCTGCATACATGCAGTTATATAAAAGCACACCCACACGCTTGCACATACTTTTGTTGCTGCTCTGTTTATAGTTATTAGTGGTTTTTACCACTTTTCTTCCTGATTATTACTAATGTGTTCTCTCAGAAACTTTTGAATACTTCATGTTTCTCTAAAGGTAAAGAAAATGTTTAGTTTGTCTGTTGAGAAATTGCTACAGTTGCTGTGACTTGTTTTCTACTTATTTTTTGTTCTCCTTTTTTCTCTCCTTTTTTCTTTCCTTTTTTTCTTTTTCCACCATTTACCTCCATTCTCTTTCTCTCTTTCTCTCTCTCTCTCTCTTTCTCTCTCTCCCTCTCCCATCCAGTTTAGCAATTATAAGCAGAAATGAGAAACACATATTTATGATATAAATACCAAAATAAAGAATAAAATATTGGCTTCTAGACTAGGGGTATAGAGCAAAACTCACCCAATCCTCCTATTACCCAATCCTCAATAGACACAAAACAATAATATAAAGCCACACATGTTCAGTCACAAAGCTCCATCTGGTGTTAAAACTTTTAATCAGGTATGACGTCAGGACAGGATGTATCCTGAGGTTATGACCTTTTATATGCATTTTATTTGAGATCAATGAGAGAAATAGTTCCAGAGATATATCCAAAAATCAGATTTTTCATGCATAAAACGCCATGTGGTAGGGAAACCATAAATCCAGATATCGTCAAATTCAAGCCAGATCGTCCCCTTGGGGACTTAAACAGGTATACTGAGTATATAAATCAAATTGTAAAAATTGTTCCAGTTATCATGCTTACAGGAAGAATATCCGGCGGCAGCGGTTGGGGTGAAATCATAATAATCCGCACACTCCGCATTCGGATATATAAATATCCAGTAAGCAGTAGCTGCCTTGACAGACAGGTTGGAGAGGATACAAAAGAGCAATATCACCCGAAATACACAGGTTATAACTAATGTATACAGAATCCTCTTTAAATGCACCTTATGTCAAACAAATGTGCTACAAGGTTGTTTAAAGTCAGTCCTCCTGTGCTCCGTCCTGCAGGTTTTCTGATACAACATGTCTATATCAGATTGATGGGTCAGCATGCTTTGGCAGTACTTCCCCAAAAGCTGCTGAGGAGACTCATTCAATTTTAATTTGATTTCATCAAGGACACATCAAAAACCTGCAGGATTAAGACCCTTGAAGACCAGGACTGGATACCTTCTGCTGCCACAGCAACAGACGACCAGCTAAGAACAAGAAACTGAAGTTACCATTTAAACAGAATAACTGAAACTAAACATCATAAAGACTGGAAAAAATGATGGGATGTGTTTCCATTGAAGCTGCCACATATAAATGATAGAGTCCGAGTTTGGTGAAAACAATCTGAAATTGATCCATCATGCCCTGTAATCAACAGTTCAGGCTGCTGGTGTGGTGAGGGGAATATTTATCTCAGCCTACTTTGGGTCCCTTGGTACCAGTATAGTTACATTTAAACTCCACAGCCTATTTGAGTATTGTTGCTGACCGTGTCCATCCTTTTAAAACTGCAAGACACATAGTTTTTGGTAGCTACTTCTAAAAGGAAAATGCATCACAATGCGTCAGAAAGCTCAAGTCATCTCCAACAGGTTTCCTGAGCATGAAAAGGGTGTTCACTCCAATTGCCTAGAGAGTTACCAGATCTCAATTTAATAAAGCACCTTTGCAGTGCAGTGGAATAGTAGATATACAGTACATCATAAATGTAAAAGCCAACAAATCTGCAACAGTTATATGATGCTATCATTTCAACATGGACCAAAATCTCTGAGAAATGCTTTCAATATCTTGTGGACTCTATACCAGAAAGAATTCATTCAGTTCTAATGACAAAATGATATCCAGTGTTGTACTAGCAAGGTGGACCTTATAAAGTCACAGATTATTACTTATTTCCCTTCTTTGCAGGAATTCAGTACAAATTATTTAGTGATACATTTAGAGAAACAACCAAAATCTCACATTTTTAAGTACAAATGGTTCTTAACATATCTATCATGTGCTTGTGGGACATGGTATAAGAAATTATTTCCAGTTTCTCAGATAAGATTACTGAGAAAATCTGAAGCCAATGAAATGTTTAAAGCAGTCTAGTAACATTCTTGCTCCTCATAAGGTCTTTTACATGGGTATCCCAACCTTTGATGGTATATCTGTACCAAGTCACAGAAACCATGGGGTTGCACCAGGGTCTCAGTGGGTGTGTTGTGTAAGCATGCCACTTGTAATGAGTTCAGCTGGAGGGACATCCCTGATGTAGACTCAGAGAGACTTTCATTTCTGCTCAGTTGTCTTCAGAAAATATGTTGTAAATAAATACTGTGATGACTGCAGCGCCTGTGTCTGAAGTTTACAGCTTCTTTTAAAAATATATTTGAGGCTAACAACCTTAAGAAACACACTGAAATCACATTTGGCGCTTTAGGCAAAACTTCAGTCAAATTCTCTGTGATATACAATACGCTTATGTTTATTAGTCGCCCACCTGACAGTAAATGTCAAACTCTGGACATGTCCTGCAGTGTTCCACTGCTGTGTGTGTGTACAAGCACATAAGAAGATATTTCTTCAGAAAAGTGAAGACTGAGTTAATAAAAAAATGTATGATGACGATTTATTTTTAGTCAGAATAGTAACCCTTTAAAGCCCGACTTAAGAACTACTTCGAGGGAAGTCGAATTTTTACAGTCTGAAGTCTTTATTTGGCCCTTTAACAAAATCTGAAAATAATTAAAAATGTATTTTTTAGTATTTTTACATTTTATTATAAAGTGATGTCAAAAAATATTGTGCCACAATCATCTGCTTACTGGTAACCAGCAGGGGGCAGGAGACCAGTATCATATGGTGTAAAACTAGGTGTTGAGTAAAGTTTCTACCATAAAGTGATGCAAAATGTCTCAGAAACATTATGTATCAAATATGAAATGTTTTGCATTATAGGGTTAAACTCTTCCCTCTGTTTTCTAAAAAAAAAAAAAAACAGGTTTTGATTTTATTCTAAATATCATCATTTTAAAAAGTTCTTTATACCTTTCATTTCCAGAACAAACACTGAAGCTATGAGCCATCATGTGCTTTTGATGACTATTTTTCCATTTTAGAAACTCTTAAACATCTCATGTTTGCTTGAGAAGGATAATCACCACCACATAAAATCTTGATGAGCAAAATGAACAGAGCTATATTTACCATACAGAGAAGCTCATTAGGTCGCCAATCCCATTGATGAATTGTGCGAGGGGACAAGCACCTGCCTCCTGTCTGAAGCATCCCTCTGTTATTGCACCCGCTTCTATTTACTCACTCTCAAATTATTTTTGGCCTTTAGTTGACAAAGATAAATGGAGGGATTAATATATATTGGACTAATCTGGAGGCTTGATGTGGGGGTTGCAGAGAGAGCTTGGATAGTATTTCCCTCAGGTAACCAAACGCAGGCCCACTGGATTAGGAGCCATTTGCAGGAAGGCTTAGCAATAATCCAAAGCCATTAGCACAGCATCGCTGTTGGAAAAATAAATGCAAGAGCTTTTTCATTGCTTTATACTGATTATAATTCGAAGACATGATTAAACTCACACTTCAAATTACACCCATTGGTTTGAAAATGTAAATAAAAATTAAAAAAAACATTCAAATCTTTGTTCTGACCAATCAAAGATAATCTGAAGAATCTGGGATTTCTTTTCATTCACCACAAGCACTGAAAATCTCCACTAAACATGAAGTAGCTTTAAACCATCAAAAGTGTGTAAATGACAGCTGGTATGCTGTTTCAACAGGTTGTCTTTTACAAAAAGCAGCCCCACCTTAAAAACAGAAGCAGCTTCACTGGGTGAAGGGTCAAACATTTTAATAACTTTGATCATTTTTTGTTGGCTCCTAAGAGGCATGGCAAGCATGTGCTGAGTCCAGCTGTTGTGACTGACAGGTTGAAGACAGCTTGAACGCGTTGTTACAATCTTCTCCAAACTGTATTGTCATGACAATCTACAGAACGTCACATTTTAAACTGTTGTTTGTCCATTTGATTGTGATAACTTTATGTGAATAAATCACACAACCAAGTGAGGCCAGTACACCGTTTAAGAAAATCTCATATAATATTGAGAGTGAAATTATTTTAAACCAGGTGTAGTTACTTACAGCAAAACATTACACATAGACATTAAACGTGTAGGTTATCAGAAAACAGATTCAAGTTTTAGATATAAAGTTTTCTTTTATTGTCAAAGAGCTACAGCCATCTTTATTTTTACAGTTCAATGCTGATTGACAGCTGTTGCAGATTGGATGCCAATACTATAGCAACCGAATGAGGGGGGGGGGGGGGGGGGGGGAGGGGGGGGGGGGGGGGGGGGGGGGGGGGGGGGGGGGGGGGGGGGGGG
>JBAMHX010000022.1:6990960-7033508 GCA_037177515.1 Pseudomugil tenellus
CTTCGTTTTTATGGTTGGATTTTGGGTGACAGTGGTTGCGGGTTGGGTGAAAAGGGGATGGCAACCCAATAAGCCCCCCCCCCCCCCCCCCCCCAAAAAAAAAAAACAAAGAAAAAAACATTGAGTGAGGAAAAAATAAAGATGAATGTGACAAAACATACCATTTGTTTAGGAAGAGTTGGATGAGACAGCATGAAACTAACAAAAAGAGCTAACAAAACACGGCAGCCATCTTGGAGTTCAGCTCGAGACCTTTAGTCCTCAGTGAACCAAAATTTACATGTACTCATTTACATCATAACATCTACACAATAAAATCTAAGCTGGAACAAAATGAGTGTGTGCTTTGCTTGTTGAGACATTTTCCCAGTGACAGTCTTTTCTAGGCTGTAGAATTTACATAATTCATCTGTGTGGTGAAAACAAAAGTTGCAAAGTTTGCAAGATCTTTGTGAGTTGAACACTCATTTAGGTAAAATGGCCTTCATATACAAAACCCAATAAATGTCATGTCTCTGTTCTATTCAAATGATCAGGTCAGCCACAACGGTTTCACAGTAAGTCAGCTCACACAATTACATCCTTAAAGCGATCTGACAGTCCATGACAAGTCCATAAACTATTTATGATAATGTTAATAAAATCAGTTCAGAACTTAACATTTTACACATGCTGACAAATAATTCAGTTTCTAATTAAACCTGCATTCCTTGAAGGTTACTATTTATTACCAAAATTTATGTAATCTTTGGTTTTTCAGCTTTGTTTTCATTAAAGTGGCATTCAAATAATAGTTTGAATCAAATATAATTTTGTATAGAATATTATTTTACATTGATGGACAAACACTTCTGTCTTTTCAGTGTCTTTTTTCACTATAAATCTTTATAGCAAAAAAAGGCAGGAGCCAATTAAACTGAGATGATGTCAAAAAGACAAACTTGAAAAACGTGTCTAACTTGTCTAAAGCTGCTCAAATTTTCTCAGTTTTTTTTTATCACCTTTACTTCTGTATCCCAGTTCAAATGAAACTATAATTTCATGCTAGAATAATAATATAGATTTTATCAATAGGTGGTTTAATTTAGTCAACAAAGTAGATTTGAATTAATAAAGAAAGATAAAGAAAATATAGTTATTAACTACCTGACTTATCTACATAGCTAAACTAATTTGAATCCCTCATTACCCTAATTTTATTTATGTACCATCATTGTCTCTTTCAAAAATAAAAATATAGCTGGATATATTGGTCTTTCAGGACATAGTGGATTCTTTAGAGCAATGACATTTATATATGTAGATACATTTTTATAGCTTATGTGTAAGACAGAGATATTTCCTTCCAAATCCCAGTGTTAACAATACTGAGAAATTTCTGAAATAGACAATAATGGAGCTAAATAACTCTAAAAACTAAAATAAAGTGTTTTCACGTTGTGTAGCACTTTGCAATTTTCCATCTCAAACACAAGGTGGAGCTACATAATTGGGTATGGTCTGGCTTGTGTAAGCAGACCACTGGATGAAGCACTGAGACACAATTACAATTCAATGTTATCATAAGTTAAAGCTTGTTTTAACTGATATGAATTCTGTATCGCACGCTCGGAGAATTAGGCTGCTTCTCCATTTTCATCATGACCTTTTCTGCTAATCACAGCCACTGTAAAACAAGTGCAATAAAACACTGGCCAGCTGGTGATAAAGAGTCCTCACATCTAGCAGGTGGTACTCTGTATGTAACGTCCTCCCCATACAACCAACCGGTTATGGCTTTATTGCCCCACACATCCCCTTCATATCTGCCTGCTTCCCAGCCGCAGGCAGGTAAGACCACCTGTCGGAACAATGATAAGACAGTAAGAGGGATTGTATGTAGTTATAGCCTGGTAAGCGCTGGCTATGGCTTTGGTAATAATAAACTGCAGTGTTTGCATGATTGTAGGCTTGGTGGTTTAGTACAATGTGTGTGCATGTCTGAATGTGGCTTAGAAGATTTTCATTCAATTGGGCTAATTGTGCTTTTAATTTATTTTAAATTTATTTTCTCTTTTTTTATTTGCAAAAACACATGACTTTCTAACCAATTTCAGCCTGTGTATGTTACAAGTATCCCACTTGAGGGCAGTGTTGCTCACTGTAAGAGAAGATTTCGTCATTATTAATATTATTGTTATCATCATCATTTACATAATTTACGGTTGTAGTACTTTTTAAATTAAAATCCACATTATATCTGTCATTTTAATCCAAAACCTCAGAAACTTTCAATGAATTAAAAAGTGGATACGTGAATGACATGTCTTGCAGTGTGTGAACACAGATTATTTGCATGAAACAGATACGTTTGCTTTTCGCAAGATAATCTGCAAAGCATCACGGCAGGAGTTGTGCACAAATGCTTGCTGTCCCGCAGATGTTGCTTTGGCTTGGCAGTTGTAGAAACAGGACTGGCTGATTATTCTTGCTTTGATTTACCAACATGCCACTCAGATCAACAGATCAACAGCCAGCTTTTGGAGTGCTCTGCTTTTCAGTATGATGTGTGGTAAGTTTGAGGATCTCTGTGCAAACAGCCTCTTTATGACAGAGAGTGAGGTGAGTGGCTTCAAACACTGCAAGCCAGACAACTCATCAAACAAACATCCTAAAGGCACTGAGTACACTCACTCTGTACCATCTGACTTGTGTTATTAGAGAATTTATTGACATTTGTATAGGATTACCGCTTTCTATCAATAAATACAGTGCTAATATTGTCTCTTCACAGATTTAAGTACTGATCTGTACTTATCTAGACATAACAAATATACATGTTGTTTCATTCATGAATATTTCTTCACACTGGTGTCTGGTGTGAACATGTCCTCTGCATTTTTCCCATCTTTTCAATTTTCATTGAAGATTACAAGTTGCCGACTTAATTCCTGTCCTGACACTTGTAGTATTGAGAAACATTAAGTGTTTATACAGCACACAGGGAGGTGCCTTTTTTTTCTCTAAGAGCTTTAGCACCTTTCAGCACCTCACTAGCTGGCTGGACTTTCCAGCTGAGTCTCATCCGATGACTGTGCACAGCACCCAGCTGCAGAGTACACTCTGGCAGCTAATCTCCTGTTCTGCCATTTTAATTTTTGGTCATTTTGCATTATTGTTTGTTAAATGTGAGAGTTGATGAAGGATCATTTCAGCATTCTGTCACGTTCCAAATCTCTCAACATGCCTTATCTGAAGATTAAATACATTATCTGTCCATGGTTGAAGTAACTGCAGGTGCACATACTGATTGCTACTACAAATCCTTGAAATTGCTAAAATACAAACTTAAAGGAAGCTTTAAATTCCACTTAGCACACAACAGGTTTTATATTAAGACTTCTTGCTGATTCAAATTAAATTACTCTGCATAAAGTTTAGCATGCACTGTGGAGTTTCCACACAGACCTCAGGAATCATCAACAGATATAGAATAAGGATGATATTAGAATAAGGATGATGCAGCATATTGTTAAAACATACTGTACTTTGGCACATATTGCTATATCCAACATTCATTTTTTAAGGGTGAGCACCTGCACTGTGGATGTTTTAAGGTCAAACACAAGGCATTGCAGTTATATTAAAGCAGCTAGTAGCATCTGATGATATTGGTCCATCAACATCCTTCTCCCCATATCCATAAACGAATGTTTCGATGCAACTTTGTTAGTATTTAACCAAATAAGCAGTCAAATGAGCAACAACATTTACTATGCGTTAACGTCAAGAATACTCTTCAGATACAGCTCCAAAAAAGATGTGACCGCAGATTCAAATGCCTCCCTTTTCTTTTTAAACCCTGGATTTAACTTGGTTCCATCCTTTGGATGACTATTGTGAGGAATAGGAAAATATCATTCACGGAATCAATATCTATTTCCATATGTAATAAGAATCATAATAGGCCTAAAATCTCATGCAGATGATCAGACAACGAACGGCGGTTAAAAGGTGTTTCATAGGTTTGTGTTGCTGAAAACACCCCATAGCGTGGTGAATCTTGTGGTCTGCTGTTTTCTACATAATTTAGCAACTGCCATAACTGTCAGTTTGGGACATGTAAGAAAACAGGGAGCAGCTTTCTAACTGCCAACAACAATTTCTCTATGTACAATTTCTTAATTAATTGTTTTTCTTCCATTCAAATAAATGAATGTTTCCACTCACTTGCTCAGAAGTTTGTATATCTCCCTTGAATTTAGGGACAAACCCAATGCATTTCCACTGAATGACCCCCCACATGTCTTGATGGACATTTCAAGCAACACTTGGTGAAAACACTGAGATGGCCCTTTATGTGCTGTTTAGCTTGGGGTCTTTCCACAGAGCCAAAGTGGGCCTGGTTTGCAGCCATGTGTGACTGGGGCACTTAGTGACTCACACTAATGACCCTAATTGGGAAAGTGGGCTCTGTTTCAGGGTCAGTGACAGACTGACTGGCATGTGAGGAATGTGACCGGGTGGCACCCGTCTATTGTCTGATCCATCCTATCAATTAGCTGCTCAGTGCAATGAATACCTTCCACCACGTTTGTCTTTGCAGCTGGAAAAACGTATCGTCTGTTGTAAAGTCTCTATAAACAAAAAGATTGTGCACATTGTTTATGTTTTTGGTTTATATATCCCAATGTTTTGTGCTCCTCAGAGCTCCAGGTCATAGTGAGCCAAGGAGCTTGAATCAACGGCAACTGGAATCCTTTTTGTCTCTTAAAAGTTATGAATGGCTCAACAACAGCTTATGAAACTGGAAATTCTTACCAGTTTACTAAAGTAGTCTTTTGGATAAAAGTTGAAACATTTTCAAATGTATTTTTTTAACCTTTTAAATGGGGTTTTGGAGACACACATAGAAAAAGTGCATAAAAAGTCGCACATTTGTCTTTTATAGCAAATTGAACTTTCCCTGAAGATTCTCAGCTAATTGTTCTTTCCTCTGAATCCCATCAGTATAGCAAAGATCATTTTTATCTTTGTCACCAAACTCTGGTACAAATAGATGTGCTCTTTTACTAAGAGAGGTGCATGACTATTTGTCAGTGTTGCTCTCTGAACTGGAATTTCGTTTGGTTTGTTGCAGCAGTGTGATGAAAGATGTGTTCAGGAAGAATTCAGAAGAGCCATACACTCCCTAATAATTCATGTTCCTGCCTCTCTCACATCACATCATCAATTAATCAGGTGTTTGATGTGGTTGACCGCGTGCTGTGCTCCACACCCTTTAAGCCTTCATGAATGAGCTCGTTGTTACATCAAAACGAACTTCACTCAAGAATTTTCTTACGCTTGCTTTGTTTTCTCTGTAAGACTAATATATTTTTACTGTTACTTCAACTGTGGTTGCATGATTGAAATATGAATGTAGTTTGTTATCTACCATTGCTTTTTAGTTTTTGTGTCACTGGCACTTTTTCATCATCTTGTTACAAACAATGGCTTTTTGGATGCTGTGTGCATCTGTGATGTTTTTTTGGCTGCAGTATCCATTCAGCTTACTGGTAGAGCATGCTTCTGTCTACCACCTGCCTCCCTGTAGTCCCGCTCAGATGTGGCTTTTACTAATACCTGCACTATGGTCCTCTCATTTCAGTCCTAGGCATGCATTACGTCGGTAGGTGTGCACTGAAAACAAAAAGACTGTATAGAACACATAACCTCTCATAATCGAAGGACAATACGAACATGTTAGTCTTTCTGTAAATGTTTTGATTTTTTTTCTAAATGTGTTTCATATTATTACAAGCTTGCAGAAGTAGCATGTTTTTGATTCTCCCACTAAGAAATTATGTCTGCCAAGCTTTGATAGTAAAGATAACACATTCTGCTGCTTATCACAAGTCTGAAATATATGAGTTTTAGCCACGTGCAATAAGGTATGTGTGTCAACAGTGCTGGCCTGCAGATGAACTTTTGGATACACCTTGTGTAGAGGGAGAAGAAAAGGGAAAGGTAGAGAAAGAGATGGAGCAAAAGTAGGTGTGGCCTCCTAAGTGACTCAGATGGAGCCCAGCTCTGCTGAGTGACAAATCAAATGTCAATTGACAAAGCACACTCTGGCTCCGAATTCACTGACTGCTTCCACAGCACAGGTGGTCTTTGTCTCACGTTTGCTAATGCACACTTAAACAGCATGTTCATTCATGCACATGTGCAGAGACAACCTATGATGGCTGATTGCTCTCTGCATTAAACAGGTTAATCCCTACAAGAACAATGATACTATCTGAGTTTACAAACATTCCTGATCACACATTCCACAGGAAAACAGCAACTCAACCACATCTTTATTTTCTTTTTTATTTAAAAGCTGCATTAATAGGATATTGTAGGTTTTGCCCAGTGCCCTGCACATGACCCAGCAGTTGCAACACAGCATGCTGGGATCTGACCTCATCCACAAACAACTATGACATTTGATGAATGGACTCTAAGGTGAAACCTGTGTGTCTGTCCCAGGTCAGTCTTTCTGTGCTGATCCTTGAAGGGAGTGGTCAAGTTGTCCTCAGTAAATTGATGATGCTTCAAGAAAGGAGGAAGGTAAATCAAGTGCCAAGTACTGAGACTTGCTGAACTTCTTTATCATTTTTTCTCGGTCTTTCTCTTCCTCACTCAAACACGAGAGCAAAGAGAAACCACTTTCAGCTGTTAGTCACAGCTCTACTTTACCTAACTTTGGCTTACAGTCTAACATTTGGTGTATTTGCAAAGCAACGAGTGATTCAGAGTGATCTATTTGCTAATTTCTTAGCTATTGTTTAAATAATACATTGCTTTAAGTCTTTCTGAACTGTTTATATAAACTGAATATGAATGTATAAACACTAAGGTGCAGCTCACTTTAACATCTTAAAAGAATAAATTATTTCAGGATTAACTGTTGAAATGTAGCGATAAGATCAACACAATGCGTCCCACCACCAAGTGCATGTATTGAAAATTGTCTGCAGAGTCAAAACAAGGAGTACTATCCCAGTTCTAACCTGTTTTACGTTATTCATAAAGGCCGATGAGAAATCAACGTGCAGCTCTTCCTGCAACTTTAAATGTATATGCACACAATAGTAAGAACCAAGCTCTCCTCTTGCACCCTGTTTTGCAGCCTTGTGCTGATATGATTCCTGTAATGTTGTAAATATGAAATACTCAGTCATGCTCAGCGTGTTAAACATCCTATGAACAGGCTTTCAAACCTGCCTGCTTGTCTGCTCCCCTGTCTGTACTCCACCTCGGGAGATGGGGATTAGCGGCCTTGGAGGACCGACTGTATGGATGGTGTATGAATAACTTGGAGAGAGGTGACAGACGGGACAGATCGCGTCTCATCACCACTAAAGCCTCGGGGCTCCCATAGGGGACCAGTGTATCACACAGAGAGCCACATAAAGGGCCGCTGCAGACGTAGGCCTGGTCAAGGCCTAAGCTATAGAAGCCCTGACATCTGGCTTTCTTCTATGCTTCATCGCCAACCTGCTACCCCAGTCTGGCAGCTATATGCGCTTCATTATTGTGCCTTAATGCGCTTTTGAATCACAGTCAAAATTAAGTCCTGATATGTAATTTTATTGCCAATGATATTTTTTTTGCTATAAAGTATCTATCACAACTTATACTACTATGCAGTATATGATGCTAGCAGTATGTTTTTTGCTGCCCATTTTGGTACAAATGTGCAATGTGTGTTGCATTTTTGCCAATAAACTGTAAAGATAAAATTATGATGAGACAATAAAGGCAGGCTCAATCGTTTTGAGGGGAATATACACAGCAGGTGGTAGGAAAAGCTCTGACAGAACCCCTGATTTGTGCAGAATTGTGTTGCTTAAAGGATATGGCCACCAGATGCCCATTTGGATGAAAATCTAGGTTTCAGTTTAATCTGTCATTTTCAGAAGCCAAAAACGTGTCAGCTTCATGAGCAGTGCTGAAACTTTGGTGTTAACCCTGTTCCAGAACACTTCTTTACTTTTCTACATTAAAAATTGAAAGGCATGAGTCTTCAAATTTTTAAAATTATATTGAATTATTTTATTTTACAAATATAAAGCCAGGCATGTTTTTTAGAAATTCTTGTTTGTCTTTGTGCTAGCTGTACATGACTTCAGCAGTCCTAGGAATGTAGCCATAGATGGCAGTGTTTTGCCTTATTTTTAACAGCCCACTCAGCTCTGAGGCTCTGCAGAAATGAAATACTGTTTCTGTAGAATAAATGCCTTCTAATTGTAGCATATATTCTATTTTTATGATACAGTTTTGTCATATCACTTTTTGAATTGCTGGAGATAAATTTGCTGAATTCAGAAAAAATTTTAAAAAATAATCATGAAAGTACTTATTTACACCAGAACAATAACAAGACACTTTCATAAGCGGTGCATGTATGTCCTCAGTAAAATCATTTTAACTTTATACGTGCTTCATCTAACAATTACTCTGTTATCTTTGATTTATATATATTGGCTTTGCTATAGTTAGACCTTTAAATTTGTTGTTAAACCAGGATGCAACACTTGTTCTTTGCCGTGTGCAAATGTAAATAAAAAAACATTTCAACTGTATCATAAGCTTAACGTGATCATGACTTTTATTCTATTCATTTAGTTTATTATGCAATGGAGATCACTACATTTACTTTGAAATTTTATTTTACAGTTTTGAAATGTATAGCACAGGAAATATAGAATTTGATCTTTATTTTAAAATCAAAATAAACAAGAAAAACAAATAGAAGGACCTTTTGAGTGGTCTTTTTAATTTGTACAAGCAACATGCTTATATTCTTCTTGGATTTTTTAGAGTTAAATTGACTTCTATTGAATAAATCTTATTTGATCAACAGTACATTTTCTTGGTCTTTTGCTCTGATTGGTCCAAGGTCGGCTTTAAATTCGACTGAAATCATAAAATGACACTTGAGATAAACAGAATGTTTACCCTCCCCATGTGAGCTGAGGCTGATATGTAAATTCCGCCTTATTCTTTCATCAAATTTGCATTTACCCTCTTAACCAAACACTACAGGGTTCCAATTCAAACAGCACTAATGATGGCTGGCCCTTTATGACCGATTGCAGTATCGGCAAAAAAAGGGGAAGAGCAATTTAGCCTGGAATGAAAGGAATAAAGCATAGTTTCTATCTGTGAGTGGTTGACAATAATTGGATCAACTTTGTAGAGAAATGGATGTGTTTTGATGCTCTAGTGGGTGACTGGCAATCGGTTGGCTTTTCTCCTATTTATCATTCCCCTTTTATCTGCTGCTGCCAGACCTTTCCACAGCCTCCATTCCACGACCGGCTAATCAAACAACTTTTAATAAGACTAAACAGCATCTCCACCGCCAGAGAACAGAGCAGGGCCTCACAGAACACCGAGGAGAATCTTGGGATGAATATCAAGTAACTCTGTGACATGTTGGTTTTCTGTGATCAGAAGTTTGACACAGTATCAAGAACAATCAGCTGACTTTGCTGCTTTCAGATCTGTCAGGCAAGCTGTGACTCACAAGGCCACAGCCTCTTCAAACTGGGCTTTTGCTCACCAGCAAGAAAAGATTAAGCTTTTTTTCAGTTCAGTGGATTGCCTTCCAGAGCTGCTTTGTTTGCGACCGTTAAATTTGTACCTTTGCAGCCAAGATTATGCACCAGATTCGATTTTCTTTTCTTTTACATTATTTCAGTCACAATATGAACATTTCTTAGCTTTTAGGTAAACCTTACAAATTTGGTCAATACACTAGTTTTTGGATTTTATTTGGTGTGTTTCATAATTTTTCATGAAAACCTTTTTGTAAAATGCATTTCTCATAAAATGTGTTTCAGGTGGAAAGATGACACCTCACCAAACAGATGTGATAAAGAAACTCAAAGTATTGGCACCTCCTGGCTGCTTGGTAGTCTGGACAGATAGTAATACAGTGAGAAGGTCAAGGTGCTTTCAAAACCAAGCCTGCCCTGTTTTCTCTCCTTGTCCAGGGGATAAAATTGATGTCTTGCATCCCATCTTAAGCTCACCAGCTGCTGCCTGTCCATGTGGCCATAGAGAAGTTAACAAGCTCAAAACAAAGCAAGTGACAAAATGCAACAAAGGGCACCAGGGAGTGAACAGGGCTGTCTTTAAGGAGGATCTCCCTGTTGGTTCCCTACCACCAAAGTAGGGCAAAGCAGAAAAAGAGACTGATTTGGGTCTTTGCTAGGAAACTGAGGGTCCCATGTTTGGAATGTGTGTCTCAGTATGACTGTGATATCCCACCCTGCATGTCCGCTGGTCATGGGTCACACAATTTGTCTTTTTTCATCAATGGTCCAATTATGTATTTCCTTTTTGTTTTTTTTTTAAAAAAAATATGAGGTGCCCTTGGAAAAGAACAACAAACTCACATTTTTAGTGTGCCTGTCAAATTGCTATCTAATTGTTGCAGGGCTGCAGGGGGAGCTGATATCTGCTTTTCTCTCGCCGCCGTCTGCTGGCCCTGCCGTTCACAAAGCCCGGGATGCCACACACATTCTGTTTGTTCTACATGAGCAAACAGATTGTAAACTGGCTGATAATTTTTGTACTGACAATGTCATTTACGGCTGTCAGCCTTTTGTCTGCTCTGTTTGCTTTATTCAAATATGAACCAAGTGGACCTCCCCTCCACCGCTCACTTCTGCATTAAAATCACATCAATTCACTTCCATTTTGTCTTATCTGAAATTCATTGGAGGCAATCACTTGGTTGAATGCTCAGTTGTTGCCATGGAGACCAAAGGTCCCGTGTGGACTTCAGAAGGATTAGGAACTTGTAAGATTTAAGTCTTGAAGTACACAGTGGCTTTGTTGTGTTTCTCTTTGATTTGATGATGAGGAATTTGCCTTTTCTAACTTTGGACTGAGGTGAAATAAATCTGTATATATATTAGCATCTTCTGGCAGGATGATAAATATTCATCTACTAGTCCCCTTTGCTCTTATTTATCTCCACATTTACCAGTCTCTTTAAAAGACACTTCCATGGTTATTTGCCTGACCCTGATCTGCATTCATATGGCATTGGGATCCCGGCAGTGAACCACTCTGAAAATGACATTTTATTCCTGCAACGCTCTGCTTCATTTGTCAAGCAGCCATCTTTGTGCTGCAGCTATGACAGTCCATGTGGCATGCAGTGTCTGGGTGCCCTGGTGGCACCTCCCCGAGGGGGATAATAACTCCCGCTCAGCGAAAGAACCAGGGGTGCTCACCGGACACTTGCCTCCCAGGGCATCACGCTCCACTCCTGAGGCATCCCCTCCCTTGTTCCCCCCTCCTCCGCTTTGTTCGCCAAGGTCAGGGCACAAAGTGCTGAGTTATTCACATCAAACTGTCTGGCTGGAAGCGGCTGCAGATGTTACTGTTTTTGCATTCGGTTTTGTTTCCTCGCCTCGGCTTTTCTCTTTCCCCTGCATCTTGTCAACGTTGGCTGCCAGGGCATTTGGCTTGTGAGTTTTTTAAAAGCTGAAAAAACGTGGCCCATGAAAGAGAAGCTGAGGCTTGGCTCCTGCGCCTCATGAATCGAGTTTTGTTATTTTCCTTGCCTTTACAGCCAAAAGTACAAAGTAAACAGCCTGAAGTAAATGGATTCATTTTTAGTTGCACTATTCAGGCACAAAACAGAGAGACACTTCTTTTTGTTCTTTTTACTATCATTGCTAAAATCTATTAGGCTATTCCTTATTGTCGCCCATAACAGGTGGTTTTCATAATGCATTACAAATATTTTCTCCACTTTGTTAAATCACTTAAAAATCTTTTGAATAGTTTGTACATTTCAACTTTTAAAAGCAGAGTGTAGCTTAAAACATTATATAACATTCTTATATTATGCCCTGGATGTATTGAGACATTTGCATCTCATTTCCTCATTGAACCGCATCGCACACTAGTTGGCTGACTGCTACAGAGGCAGCCAGAAGAGTAACAAGGAGGCCTGATTGTTTAAATTTTATGTAAATATTTTAACCCTATGCCATGCTCTATAAATATGCTTTCCAAATTAACATCACACGTAATGTATAAAGTAATCTCTACAGGGAGCTCATATCCTATACTTTCACTATTTATAAAGCTCATTCTAAATTACAGTATAGTGTCATTTGACATCTAATCTTTATCCTGCCATTTGTTTCTTAGCACTGACATATTAACGATGAGTAAATCATTTTTTTTAGTTCCGCTTCAACATTCTGTGAAATTTGAGAGGTAAACAAAAGTTCCCTCTGCTGGCATGGGGGTCACCTGGAGCATCTAAACAATCAATGCCCATTTGCAACTTGGTATTTACCAGGTGTTGACATCAATGGCAGCCCTTTAAATTAAGGTCATTTTGTCAGATATTGCATGACATTATACGTGGCATTTTTGAAAGGATAACAAGAGGCTGAATATAAAGTAAAGGCATCCATTTTACTTTCACATTGAGTCCATTCATATTCCATTTCTACATGACACAATTTGTTTAAACGTAGAAATATTTATGATTTTTGTTATCTATAAATAGTTCCATCATTCAGCATCATACTAAACATAATGTTTAACTTGGCTTTTATGATACGTTTCCTGTTTCCAAAGCCAGGTGGCAAGTTTACATCACTTATTTTGTCATTAACAAGACTTTTTTTCTGACTTGAACATTGAAGATTTCACAAAGATTCGCCCCTGCAAAAGATTTTGACAGAGTCTTGCCGCTGCCTGTTGAGACACTATTTCATCTATGGGAGGAGGATTATTCTCAAATACCAACCCCTGTTTGAACAAAAGAAACTGATGATGGCAAATTAGGCTTGAGCTTTTTCTGTTGAGCAAAAGAGGAGAAACCTCTAAGGTCTAACATGGTGGTCTCCATCTAGTCCTAATGATATATTCACCTACAGTTTACATAATTACAGAAGGCAACGATCAAAGTAAGAAAAAATGGACAGCTAAATCTGCATTTTCTTCACAGGATCATTGCACCATGAACAAGCCCTTGCTAAGGTAACAGCACCGAAGTAGACGTGATATAACAGTGTGGGTTACACTTTAGTCAAGGACACATTTCAGTGGCTCGTTGACAGTCTTTATCGTGCCAAGAGGGAATGGGAAATCAATGGAACTGACCTGTCCAAGCCAGTGTACCTATAGGCTGACTGAGGTCACAGTCAGGAAAGATCTGGCTCAGCAGAGCAAACAGGAAACTTTGAAAGGTCCTCAGGGACATTTATAACTAAATGGAGATATGCTGCATCAATATTGCACCTCGTCTGCAGTATTCCCTATCCAGCACAGCAAGTGAAAAAGAGGAACCTGACTGAAAAGTTCTCTAAAAAGCAGAGTGCACACAAGAAGATCAAAGATACCGATCTGACAATGAGTCTTGTCTGATCAGCTTTATCTTCTCAGCCTTGCAGCTTCTCAGTGGCTGCTGCTACTGCCGCTGTCCGCTGCACAGTTGGCTGTGCTATTGATCTCATTGTGGCTAAAGACACTTCATGTACCCTGAAAGACTGCTGCACAAAGCGGTGACATTGATAGGGCCACACTGAGGTGGGTCTTATTGTTCATGCCTGTGTGTGGGAGTTGGGCAAGAATGGGGGTGGGGGCAGCGCTTTTGAGCTGACCCACACAGGACAACGTTTAAACTTCAAGCAACTTAGATGCTCCTTAGGGGTTAAACTGAAATGTAGGACTGTGTTTTAATCTGTCTAAGTAACACTTTTTTCTTTTTGACTTATTTAAAGTCATCAGATTATTACAATGACTAATCTGGTTAATCTACTTTATTGTGTAGACATACTAGTTTAAAAAAACCAAAATGTGTCATCTGCAAAGTTTCACTCTCAGATTGCCAGCAATGTTTGTACATATTACTGGGACTGAAGGGTTAAACTTTTCTTTGTACACTGTCTGAAAGGGAAAGTCAGTTTGCAAAGCAATGGCTGTCGACAGAACTGTCTTTCGTCGTCACAGAGTAGCATACATGTAGCCACATGAGGCCCCAGCCAGCACATCTGGCTCTTTATTTTTGTAGCTAAGGAGTATCTAAACAGCGCTGAATCCGAAAACAGTTTTGTTGTTTTAGGGCCAGGTGGAAGGGATGTCGGTCACCGCAAGAGGCATTTTCACTGCACGTTGATTTCTGTCTTCCCTGCATTCCATGCGTGACATATCACTGTCGTTAGTGGGCACTTGCTTTTATTGTTTTTCTAAAAGGAGTCCATTTTGATAGGATTAGCCATTGCTGGAAGCCTTGTTATAGTAGATTTAGTTTATCCAAATGTAGGAGCTGCATTGTGCTGCTTTGAAAGAGCCATGACCACCCAGATTTGCAGGAGCTGCTTGGGATGACTCTGCAGGCAAGGCGTGACTGATGCGCCTCCCAGAGGAGAACAACAACTTCCGAAAGGCAAGTGGGTAATTGATTTGGATGCTTTGTTAATAGCTCATGACTAATTGAGCATACCAACAAGTGTAAGAAAATCAACAAGTACAGAATGCCCTAAAACTATCAAGTGGGGTCAGAGACATCTCTCGATTGATAGATTCTTTGTTCTAAGTTATGACTTGAATTAGAACACATGATATGCTGTAAGACAGGGTATTTGTTTTACACAGGTAACTTCTCTTGTTTTAATCATGTTTTTATAAAAGCAGTAGCATCTCCCTAACTCAGAACTAATAAAAAAGTTAAAATTCACAGAAAATGATGTTGCAATGATTTCTTTCAACATAGAATCTATAAAATCCTGGATGATTTACATCTTGACCTCAGATCTTGAAGTCTTAAATCAATTCAACACTCATTTAACACATCGCTATTTACTTTCTTTCGAAGTTCTGGCAAGGATTATGCCACAGCATTACGTTCAACCTTTTGTTTTCCTGCAGAATCTCTGTGCCATCCTTTAGTATTTACAATGCTTTGGCATTTCACTTCTGTTGCTGTCCCTAATTAGATCATAATGCTGATCTGTTGCCCTAATTATCATTGAATGGACTTTGATCAGCATGTATTATCTGATTGCTGTGATAGCGCACCTTTGGATTAAGACAAGGTCTATGCTCATTGAGCTCTCTTGCTGGGAAGAAAGAAGGGGGTGTGGGTGGTTGGGGATTAAGCCCGATGCCTCCTTTGTATGCGGGAAATACCACTTTATCACAGAGGGCTGTGTCGAGCTGCAGGTTCTGTCAATGAGGAGGGGGCAGAACCCTGCTCTTTCAGAGGAAGCAGTCTTCTGTACCCTGGCCTTTTTCCAGACTACAGCCTCCTTTTGTGAAGGCCCAGTGACTAGCAAGGATCACAAGAGATGACACACCCCAATCTGGCCTGTTTACCCAGGGAAATAATCACTAATTTTGGAATAATCATGCCTCCTGCTGACCAAGACTAATTGAATGGTGGCATGCCATAAAGGCGCTGGACCAGCTTTGCATTGCGTCTGCCTTGTCAATGGTGTTTGGCCAGGCAGCTCAAAGTGATTGATCCCCATGGAGCTGTGAACACAGAGAGGAGGAGCAGCAAGAAATAGAAACATAATTAATCATGAATATGCCTTCATACCCCTGCTGTGATGATCCTGAGATTTTAGGATCGAGGAATGTTGGATTACCCATCAGTGTTATTTGGACAGGTTGGTTGCATTGTGGTGCAAAGGAATAGTCCGAAGAAATATGTGACCCTGCCGAGCCCTGTCTTCAAATTAAAATTTCATATTGACTATCTATTCATAAACGCTAAGAGCACTTGCATCTCTTCGTCATAATATGATGCTTCAATCTTATCACCAGCTTTAGAGAAGAAAGAACCATTCCTTGCCAATAAAAGGGTCAGACTTGTTGACATTTCTCCCAGCTGGAGCCATTTTGATCACCCAAAATATCTTTGAGTTTAGATTCCAAGAAAGAGGATTTAAGAACTTTATTCCTTCAGCCTGCTGATAGAAAGGGTATCATTTCATCTCCCCTTGGTTATTTTACTATTGAGTTAATTCGCTGAAAATGAAAGAAAAGCTGTGAATGAGGTCATAGAAAATTTCTTTCTATCTTTTCTCATTGACAACCTTTCCCTCTCTGGATGCAGCTTACTGCAACAAAAGGAAGCTAATGCATGTGTTTCATGCTTTATTTATATTTTCTTTTTTTGTTTCTTTTAGAGGGATAGATGCTTTCAGGTCTGGATTACCGTAGATGTAAGTAGCAAGATTAAAATAAAGTCTAAGAATGACTTAAGAAGAAAATCTAAGATGTCTGTAGACTCTTTTATTGATTTGAGACCAAAAACCATAACACGTTGAAGTGAGTAAAAATGTTTGAAGCTTGAAGAATAAATATTTGGCTTATTTATTCTGACAAACAGAATAAATAAGCTAAATAAAATATCTTTAGCTTGAATCCTACACATTTTTTAGACATTTTACATGTTAAAAAGAAAAGAAAATTGCATCCTGTCGTCTTATGCTTGATTTACTGCCATGTAGATCTACAATAGAAGAAAAACAATAAGTAATGCTCTTCGATGCCTTCAAGTTAGAAGAACTGTTCATTGTTTAACACATTTAAAAAGAATGTTCCAATACATAACAATTCAGACATCATAAAACTGAATAGCTGATATCAAGGTTCCCATCTGCTGTCAGATCAATATTTTGTGCAAGCCTTGTAGGCCTGTCTGTTTACCCTAGGCATCTGTGCCTAGCATACCAACTCAGTACAATGTTTGAGCATGTGACTGTGTAATAATGGCAGATAGACGAACTAATAGCTGCTGCAATATCTGTAGCTTGACCCAGTGTGCCTCTCTCTAATTGATCTATAGATTAACATCAGACACATCAGTCAAGGGTTAACCTTTTCTGTTAGCTGCACTGTCTTTGCTGTGGATTATCAAGCAAATGGGAAGCTGACAGAGGCGAGCTAGAAAGAGACAATCCACAGTTTACATTTTCATATATTTCAAAGTAAAGATGCAAGCATTACAGGCTGACTAAAATATGCCTTAGTAACCCGCAGCACATTTAACTACACGTGTGTTTATTTTGCAATTGATTTTGCCATTTATTTCTTTATCTTTCTACAATAAGTCAATGTGAAATAAATGTCCAGGCTATTTTTCTTTTTCGCACAATACTCTTTTTCCTTTGTCACTTTTCTCACAAAGTGTCTATTTCAGCAGTGCAGACTCTCCGAGGTCAGGCCAGTTCAGTCCCTGTCTGCCCCACAGTTTCCTTGCCCTATATGTACACTTGGTCTGGCTATGTAAACTTTGACATGTGGGTGTCAATCTCTCCCATATTTACAATGGGCTTTATCAGACCATGATTAGTTTTCCGAGCAAATTTGGAGGTAAAAAGAAAAACACCACTAGCAGTATGTAAGCCAACACTGCGTGTGCCACTGTTGGGCACTGCATATTTACAAGGGTCCTGCTTGTTTTGCTAAGGCTTTCTCTGTAGGTACATGTCAACTGAGGGCTTTTGGAAGAAGCAGGGGTTTATCAACAAGAAAGAGGGAAACGGTGAATGCCGTTCACGCTGGCAGGTTCATGTTTGTTAGATGTTCCGTTCCTCAACTCGTACTGTAAATACTTCAAGTGTGGTTTATGTAAACAGGGAGGTTTTAGTCAAGCAATCACAATGTCGTCAAATCATTTCTGCAGAGCGAATCTAACAAGTCGAGTAGGGGGTGTTTCAGGAAGCTCATAATGTCCTCAAAAGAAGAGGAGAGCTCTATATTAAAACAAGACAGATGGGATTATTTTCATTTATTGCATTAGGAAAACAATGGTGCAGGACATCCTCAGATTGAACTTGATAGGATTATATTTGTGGACACTGGTCAATGACATATTAGGGCCCTAAGTGTTTGCCTCAAACAAATGGTCCCCACTAAACGTGTACTCAAGCCAGAGTAAATTTGATTGTGGTGAATGGAGAGAGGAGGGGTGACTCGGCCATTCCTGTAAACACTGGAGAAAGAGAAACATTTGCTATGACACGGATAAAGCAAAGATGATAATGGCATGCAAATGTTGGCAGATGCAACAAAGCAGTTTGCTTTTACGGACCTTGAAGAGTCCTCATAGAATAATGACACAGACCTTGGTCAGTGGACAAGCACTCCTCCTGTCAGTGTACAAATTTATTATATCCCTCATACTAAATCCTGTTAAATGAGTGATATTGGGACCCACTTTGATTTGCAGTGAAGGAGCTAAGATTAAAGATCTTTAAAATCATCTGTGATTATATTGAGACGAATTCTCCTCCATGTGCTGAACCTAATCCAGAGTCAATTCTCTTTATCCATGTGCAATCTCATAACCACCAATACAGATCTAATCAAAAGTTATCAGTATTGAAGTTCAACTTCTTCACTCCCATGTTACCATCTTGTCTGGACCAATTTTGCTTCATACTGCATGGTATCTTGGTAACCGTGGGAACGCTTGATCTCTGTTTAATAAACGTGGTCAGACCAGAGTAGGGGTCTCATATTGACCACTCAAGAAAAGATTAAACGCTGGTGACATTTCCGAGGTGGAATTTGCAATTTCCACAAATATGAGGGCGTCCTCAAGCCCGGCATGACAGCACATAAAATCAATACAAATAACCTGAATCTCTAATACCTTGATCCCTGTTAGTGGAGGGATGCATTACAACTAAGACACTGAGAAGTGGGAGACACAGCTCTCCATAACCCCGCCCCAACCCTCCTCCCCTTCACCAGCACCATCAGGCTCACTGCTGATTCCTATCGACTACCTCCAGGCCAAACACGGGCGCAATAACAATTAGGTGGGACACCGGCCCAATTCTCTCACTCTCGCACATACAGAAACATGTCAAAAACACACCACTAAATCCTAAAAAACGTGCAAATATAACACCAGGCAAAACTTTTTCAAATCAAAATCTTTTTTCAAGAGTGGATGGAAGACATATGGAGCTACACCAGCGAGGGGGTGCCCAGCTACCATTAGAAACTAGGAAATGCCACACAACATGATTCACAAAGCCAACATAAACATTTCTATTGATATTCTGGCAATGGAAAAGATATCTTTGGGAACACATTGGCCACACCCGTTGTGAGTCATCACACCAAGCAGGATTAGTGAGCTTACCCCAGACTTAGCCGAGGGGAGACACTGAAAGGAAAACAGCTCTTTTTTTATATCTTATTTTCTGTCTGTTGCAAGAACTAAAATTGGGGGGATTTTGAAGGTGTGCTGCACTGTACAGTTGCTACCAAGCATGGTCTAGCTGGAGTTTTTATTCACCAAGCCTGCACAGGAGGGCAGGTGAGGAAAGGCAGGTGGCTCTTTTACTGCTTGGAGAGCAGTTGGCCCCTCTTCAAAGCAGGCGCCTGTAAATGCCACGTCACTTTGAGTCTGCAGAGCGGTCATAAACAAAAGGGACACAACTGAGAGGCACAGAAGTTAACAAATTTCCCCTGATTGCATTTAGGAGTTGGAAGCTTCTATCAATTATCAGATCATATACAGGCCCATATACATGATTGAAATATTGTTCAATGTTACAGAGTAAGCTATCAGACTCAGCTGCACTGCCTCATTTCCTGCTGATTGTGATGTGGCTTCATTACCTTTCCATGGAGGCGATAACAGTGCACCTGCTGCCTCCATTTCCTGCGTCTGACCACAGATTGCAGAGCCCCACCTAGTTAAGGTGGTTGTCTCCCTACAGGTGGTGGAGCTACTGACCCTCCAGTGATGGCGGATACACATTTACCAACGGCTTGTTAAAATGCTATGTTCTTGTTTAGGATTATTGCTAATGCGGAGTATAAATACTTTTATTGCCTGAAAGGGGCACTCTACTGAACTGTCCAATAAACACATAAGAAAAATCTTATCTTTCGTTGGAAATTAAACATAATAGTGACAAATAATTACAGTCTGACACCTTTAATAAAAAATAAATCAATAAATAACAGACTGAAATGTATACAGAAAAGTTTAGGCACCACAGGTCACAATATTATTGTAAATAATTAGATTTTTCTCGTGTTTTTTTTAGTTTTTTTGTCTTTATTATATTTGAGCTGGGATTGTGCTGTGGTAATGGGTAGTCAGGGAATTTTACATGCAAACATCCCTCTGTGGTTTCCATTTAAAGAATAAAAGTTTTTCCTGGTGGATGAGCTGAAGCTTAAAACTACACCAAAGGAGATATAAGAAGAGTAAATCTTTCTCCATTTAAAACAACTCAAACCTTCTAAAAATTAAGAGCAGTTTGAATAATATAAATTGTTTAAAAGAATATTTTAACTTTGTAAATCATAACTCATAGAGAGAACAGGAGAGAGAAGACCTCATTTCTTAGTTTTACGTTAATGAGGTGTATTTAGTGCAGGAATAACGTCAGGAAAAATATCCCCAGCAGGTGTCTGCATCAGCTTTGTCAACATTCAGAAGCTAGGTTGTTTTACTAGCTTCTGTATTCGGCCTTTCCAGAAGATCATCCCAGCACTAGGTAAACAGACAGGGGGGGTCAAAC
Source organism: Pseudomugil tenellus (assembly GCA_037177515.1). Classification (NCBI taxonomy): domain Eukaryota; kingdom Metazoa; phylum Chordata; class Actinopteri; order Atheriniformes; family Pseudomugilidae; genus Pseudomugil; species Pseudomugil tenellus. The sequence continues at coordinate 7,011,516 of JBAMHX010000022.1, forward strand.
CAAAGCTTTCTGTAAGAAATTCTGGATATCCTTCCATCTTATGAATAACAGTGGTGTAACATAATTACATTTAACTGTTAAGGAAGCAAACACTTTTATATTATATATACCAAACTTTTATATTAATTACTAATACATAAATAAATACTGGGTAGTTAACCTTACTTTAACTTTTTTTGCACACTACATTATGGAATTGTCAGCCAACTCTTCTACATCAGATAGTTTGCTTTATTACACTTTTTTAAACCACAATAGGTCCAAAAAGGTCCCGGTTGCCACACCACTGTATGCATCGTGTTACTCATATACGGTACTGTTTGATGCAGTGAAGCAACGTCACAGTGTGACGTCATGATTTTTTTCAGTTTGCATTGTCTTCAATGTGAAAAGTAACTTGGTCCCGTTCTGAGTAGCTTTTGATTTAGCATTTCGTCAATGAGAATTTGTCAAATTCTTCAAATATATAAAAAGTTTCTAAACTCCATGCACCATAGTCACATTTATTGCAAAATAAAGGGAGATATCGAGACTGTCGGTGGAGCAGCCAGTAAAAATAAAGTTGTGGTTCTCTCTCTAACCTTAAGATGTGTACTTTTAGGGAGCACGGGTAAGTTTTTTAGGGATTAATTATTTCTAGAATTTATTTCTACTTTAGTTTCCACCTCTCTGGGTTTAAGAATCACTGATGGATATGAGTCTGCTATCTCCAGTTCCTAAATCTCTCCTGTCAGGACACATAACTGCTCTGTGCTGTGCAGAAGAATAGTGGGAATCCTTCAACACAGATATCTTAATCTGCATGTTTCAGAAGTGCAAGTCCTAATGAAGTGGTCACCAGAGTCAGGAGGAGGAGTTGAGGAGGTTCCAGGTGGCCCTTGACGCTCCCTGGCATGTAACTCTTAAGGAGGTGGCATGCCTGGACTCAACAATTCAGAATCCTCAGCTTTTATCCCCCAACACTGCAGGAGAGTGCTTGCAGGAGAGGTGGTTTAAAACCTGTGCCCCAGTTAAAGCTGCCATCATCATTACACTAAGAGGTTGAATTGTGGCGGCGTAATGTGTGTGCCGAGTTACTCTGTCTGTTTGAAGGGCCCTCAGCAGGAGTGTGTCTGCTGTTGACACTCCCCATTTAATATTGTTTGAATTTTTCATCAAGATCCCAAGCCTTGTTACAAGAGCCCTTTGTTTTCTGACTTGTTTGTACATTCTTTGTGCTTGTGTGTATGTGTGTGTGCGGGTTGTGGATGTATGTGTGTTTGCACAGACAATATAATACATAATTATGTTGTTTGAATATTGCAAGTGATGTTGGGTTTTACATCTCTCTGTTCATATGTCAGATAAGGTTTAACTCAATATTTTTTGCTCCATTCTGCAGGTGTGCCGTGGTCTGATGGTCTAATGAGGAATCCCATGGCTCTGGAGTGGACTTCCAGCTGCAGAAGTCCCTTTACCCCTGTCTTCCAGAGTCTTTTGTCCGGAGTGCCCTAACACAACTTTGAATGCAGTTCACCGCAGGTTACTGACAAAGCTTGGTGAAAGGGGTGTTTTGTGTGTGTGTCTGAAAGAAGTGCACACGGTTAAAAATAGCTTGGCCTCCTGTCAATGCACAGCCATTAAAAACAGCTGGGCCGGGCTCCTGCCTGCATTCAGCCACGTGAAAGTTGATTCTTTCTTTGTGTCACTATCTTGTCACAACTCCCCCTTTACTGCTACTCTTTGTTGGTTGCTTTGTGCAAGCACCATCACGCAGGCAAAGTCAGCCTCATAAAAAGAGTTCATTTTGGATTCACTGACCACCAATGAACACTGAGAACTTTTTTTATTGTCCCCCCCGTCTATAAATTGGCGCTCACTCACTAGGCCCTGTCAAAAGATTCTTTATGGAGCATTTCCTAGTTCTTCCCTGTGACATGTTTTCTGAATTTACCAACACAGACAATCAGCCTAATAAGACAAAGCTCATTTTGAAGCTTCTAGGATGCAAATATTTCTCTGACACAACATCGCAGCTTCGCCAGCATAATTCATTTGAATGCGGGGGTGGGGGTAGGGTGGGGGGCGAATTCAATCCCTGTATTTTTATTTCTGACAACAACAAAAGGCTAGATTAATGAGCTTCAATCTCACCAGGCTGTCAGATGATCTTGTGAGTCTGTGAGAGTGTTTTCATTTTGTTGTCAGTTATGACACATTCAAGCTTTCACTGGCTTAGGATGAGTTCTCTGCAGGTAAAAGTAAACACAAAGGATCCCACCCATGGAGCAGCTGTCAGTGGCTCCAATGAATCAGCTCTACCTGGGCAACCCAGCGCTTTGGAAGTGCAGGAGGAAAAGGAGGTGGTCTGCCTCATATGTGGTGCAGCTCCTCTGTTGTACGTGCTGATTTTAGGAACACCTCTTTCCTCAGGACTGTCATTTTCCACCACCACTCATTGTTCCACCCCATGTTCCCCTCTCTGACTCTGTCTTTCGGCTCCATACGCCGTTCCTGGACCCGCTCTTCATTCTGTCCAATGGCTTTTCTGATGCCAAGAGAAAACACACGAGCAAGCAGCAACATGCACTCTTGCGTCGACACAGTTTCATAAGGACAGACACAGAAACAAAGACACAGAAGACAGACATACACAAACACTCAGTCAGAAAGGGCTTTCCTTATCAGTATTGTCACCGCTCTATCATCTGCAGCCAATCCTCTTGTCTGATTGCTCAGTAATTCTCTCAGAGAAGAGGATATTTGGAATAGGCCTACTTAGAGATAACATTTGAATGAATGATAACTCCATTTAATTCTACAGTGATAAACTAAGAGCAGATTTAAAACAGATATAAAAGATTTGCAGTCCAGATTTCTATCACTTATTTTATAGTGAACTAAATTTTTGTTTGTTGATAAAATGTAATTAAAAATACAAATATAAAAAACCTTCTGGCTGTCGTTGGCACCGTTTTGAAATAAAAACTAATTCAGACATTTAGGCTGAAAAAATACCTTTATTCTATAACTTTTCAACATTAAATTTAGATTCTGGATTCTGCTTAATGAACTTAACATTCTGTATGGATTTTCCATAACTGTGCTTTGAGTAAAGCTAAAATGTAATTTTTCATACAAAAGAAGCTCCTCTTGAAATGTGAGAAATGTCTTGTAGATTAGATTTTTAGATTTCTTTTAGATTTTTTTTTTCTTCCCTGACTTATCTCTAATCACAATAAGGTATTTGCATAAAACTTTCCTGGAGGCTAAATTTGCACACCATCTAAGGAGATTGAGCAGCTACACTGCCATTTTCATCGTGGTCAATCAGTGGCAAATAATACAGGAGAGATTGTCCAGCAACTTTAACTTATTTCTGATAATTGTTTTAATTATTTTATTGAAAATATATTCAAATAAGTTAGAATTTTGGTCAATGGTAAATATGATAGAAATATGTCACAATTCAGCTAAAGCTGAAAGTTTCTGTTTAAAAAGATGTATGTGGGGTAAACTGGATAAAATACATATGTTGTGGAATGTGTATAAGAATACGCAAAGCCGGACTACAGCAGAGTTGCACGAGATCATAAATTATTTAATTACTCTTATTCTGCTGTAAAGTCTCCAAAAAGGCTCAAGTCACAACAAAAAACACAGCACAAAGTGATTTTTTTGCTCCTCATTTCTGAAGTTCTCAATCACTGATATTTTATGGCAATGAACTGGAATAAAATGTCCTTTGATAATCTAATTTTTGCATTTGCTTGTTTTAGGGTAACACATTTTTTACTGTTTTAAAATAAGATAAAATTCATATACTTTTGAGAAATTTGGTGTTTATATTTTTAAAATAAACCATGTAAATCTGCAAGTATAAAAAAAACTAATAAAGTCTGAAGAGGAATGCTCTTAAGGCTTATTTTTAGACCTGTATAGTTTGTTTTGTACATAAGGTTTTTTTATATACAATAACAGCTGTTGTAATATTTCATAAAACCACATGATATTTTTCATCCTATCCATTATGAAAATCATTACAAACAGGCCTAATTCCAATCTGCTTGTTTCTCATTTAATGAAAGAAAAGCATGTCAAATAAATATCTAGTAACTTTAGACATTCTTACAATGATATTTTTTCATTTTAATGTAGTCTGGCTCTTGTAACCAGACACTTCTTTTGTTAAATGTAAAATGTTTTTGTACACACATATCACACATATGAGGCAGAGCAAATGTGTATATGTTTAAACATAAGTTTTACAATCCACTGTCAGACAAGATAAGACATTGTCAGGGCTTACGGAGGATCTTTTAATGCTATATCTACAATATTTTTCATAGAAAGTGTTGCTAACTCCTCCTCTTAGCCTCTTACTCTGCTCCTTTTTCCCTTACAGCCCTTCGCCTCTGTTCTTTTGTTCTGTTTTGGCTTCTGCTGCTGCTGATGGAGGGGATTGTCTAGTTTTATTAATATGACAGGTGAGCATGCCCAGCTGCTACCTGAGCGCGTCTGATTATGTACGTGTGTGTGTGTTTGTGCGTGTGTGTGGCCAAAAAGAGGCAGCTGTCTCATGCACGCAATGCACACATTGTCTCATGTGAACCCTTTCACAAAGGCTTTAATTTAGCATGTCCACTTTTTTATCACACAAATTAAATTTACAGGATGCAATAATGTGAAGTAGATCAATACGTTTAGTCAAACTGAAACAACTGGTCACATGCTGTCCCTACTGAAATTTTTCTTTTTCCATTATTACCCTCATATATTACCAGTTTGTTTACTTCCTGGGCTGCAAATCACCTGTTTAATTTTCACTACTCATCTGAGACATCCATAACAACCCTACTCGTCTATATACACTTTATGATTTGACTTGTATGTTGGGGTTCAATATATCCTTATTGACTCAGGTAATTGAACACAAGGGGCACAGGCTGTATTCATAAAAGAAGCAGAGAGACATTTCAGTGAATAGAGGTTTATTGGAAAAGCCATCAGAATCTAGCTAGGTTGATGGGTTTTCTTTTTCTTTAAGAGAGCATCAGACTCAGTGTCTGTCGTTGACTGCAGTTCAGGCATGACGACAGTCAGACGGAGGTCTTTTACCCGGGCAGATTTTGCTCAGCCACTGCAAGGTGTTTTAACTTGATCATAACCCCATGTGGAGAATGAATGCATGCTGTATTTATCCATGCTAGGCTATCAATGAAGTGTTTTTATGTAGGCTTTAAATATTTTAAGGTAAATAATCTGGCAGGTTTTTCTTATATTTTTTGTTTTGTGGTGGTTTTTAATGGAAAAAAGTATAATTACATCATGCATAAAAAATTCTGTTAAAGTTGTAACTCATGCTGCAAAAAATTGAGAACTCACTTACAATAAATCAGACGTTTTTAAAAACTCTTGGTGTTAACCATAACGTAAAAAGCCAGCAGATGTCAAGTAGGAACAATAGAACAGCCTCTCAAAATTGGAGATCTGTTTTATTAGCATTCTTTCAGAAGTCAACAAACTGGCTGGTGGATGGACAGAGATAGTGCCGGCCCACTTAGTTAACAGAGTCTAGGGACAGGGACGGCCTGCACTGACCCGTGACTGCCACGGCTGGCTGCTGGGTAATCTGTCAGCCCCATGCTGCCATCTACTTTTTTCCGTTCAAACGTGAGGCAGGGAGTACTATTTTCTTCAATTTCTTGTCTGATTTCTACAGGTTTGCATTTTATATGATCCTTTTTCGAAGCCCATAACATTAAATAAATCAGAACTGGCTAATTTTGTTAATAATATAAGTTGCAACTTGAAAGAACAGAACTGTGTTGCTGCAGGAAAAAGGTTTGAATAGACAATCCACATCTGTCTTGAGCAACCAATCTATAATGCAAGTGGATTTTGAGCAAAGGTCCCCTCCCCACATGGAGGCCATTACTCATGAACTAGATTTTCCATAGAATGGAATATGACATCTTTCTAGGTGTGGACTTATCAAAAGACGAGGGGTTAATGCAGTGCATTGCTGCTTAGAACACACTGCTCTTTTCAATTTTTACTTTTGTGCCCGACAAGATCAAACGAGTCCTTTCAACATGTCGCTGTGTTCAGTGAGCTTTCATGTCTTACCTCATTACAGGAAAAAGTTTCTTTCACTGAGCGGAGTCTGGTCAGACAATGGAACTGGGCGACTTTCAGCATTATACAATGAGGAGGCAACAAAGATGTTGCCTCAAATCCCTCTCGAGATGCTGGGCCTCCACACTTTATTGTGGCCTATAGGCTTGTGAATTACAGTAAGTCTCCTAAAAGTGAGGATTTGTAACTCCTCTGATCAGACTCAGCTCACGACCAGCGGAGGCTAAATCCCTGCAGAGAACCAGCAGCAGAGCAGGGATGAGATGAGCTGCACATTTTAAACCTTTTCTGATAGTTTGAAGAAGGATGGTTTAAGGTGGATGGATTTGACTTTAAAATAAGCTTATTTTATGGAAAGTTAAATATTCAAATATTGGTTGAAATTAACAAAAAAAAATTACAAATAACAGACAAAACCTTTTATTAAAAAATAACTTTTTAATCATTCTTTTTTTCACCCATTTCCAAAGTTTTTTTCTTTTCTTTTTTCCTTACAAAGTGCTAACATTTCATGGCAGGGCACCAATACTTTTTTCCAATCATTTTTGGGAGAATAAAGCAAACAAAGCCCTGAGTGAATCCTTGAGTATACATATTTCTCTCTGGCTCAGAGAATTGGTCGGCAAAAGTCAGAAAAATCCAGACAGAAGGGATGTTTCACTGATCAGCCATAGAAAACATACTTTTAACCTTTTTCCTATAATCACCCCTTCATTTCTAACATATAGACACAAGAACTGACATTTCAGCTTATTTAAGTTTTCTCTGGCTCTCTGCTTCTTTTTCTGTATCTGCATCTCTCACTTTACAACTTCATTTCCTCTCCTGTTGATTTAATTAGTTTGTTTTAAAACATTTTTATCATCTTTCCAGTGATAACTGTTTTATAGGCTCAGGTAATTGCAGATTGTCTGACCAAAATGCTTGCAAGAGACTATATAAATATTTGAGTGATAAAGAAAAAAAAAAAGCTCTTCCTGTGGACTGTCTTAAGTAGAAAATTGAAAATGAAATAAACAGTGCCTATTGTGAATTTTCTACTGATAAATTTTCCTTTCTTTGCAGTAACCAGCCAATAAGAGCTAAGCCCTTGTTCCTGTTATCACACACTGTCCGTTTGTCTCCCTGCCGGAAAGCCATGTTAAGATAACGCCATTCTATCATCTGATTGTCTTATCAAAGTTGAACGACACAGCACACACCCCCATCACTGTGCAGAAAAGGTTAAGTGCCTCTTCTCATACTTTGCCGGCAAAATACTTAAAAGCAATAATTAACAAAAATGTTATTCTAATTTATCATTTTATTATTTGTGAAGTAACAGGTTTATATAAATTAATACTCAGCTCCTGTTAAATTTTTATGTGCTCCTCTCACAATTCAAGTGTGCAAACCTTATGCAGCTTTTGACACCAGGGTCATTAGAATTGCCCCACTTGAACTAAAAGACATTTAGTTTGGCTTGGAAAGTGAAAACTCGGACACCATTAATTTGTTTGCTCTGCCACTAGTCATGACCACAGCAAATGCCATCACCTCAAAGAAGTGGACGGCCGTCTTCACTTTTATTTGTTTGTTTCTTTGGAGGGTGTGAGAAGTTGTGGAGTCTGGCTGCAGTGGACATTGCACTTGTGCAGGAAGGGGGGTTACGGCGACTATCCAGAAGGAAGGCTTTGCAGGCAGAACGCTATAGGGAGCTAGCAAACAAGTTAGCTGGTGACAGAGTGGGGGTGGCAGTAGTGATGGTAATGGGAGGGGTGGATTCATTTAGCCAGGCATAGCTGCTCTTGTTTGTGGTTGTCCCTGACAGCGTCGTCAACGCTGCTCCAAAGCACCTGTGTTTGCTCACTAGCTTTCCCCCAATCTGCTCGAAAAATGCTGTGAGCATGTCACATGGTGGCCAGATAGCCTGGGCACCATGGGAATACAAAAGCCGGGGCTTTTAGAACAGTTAATCATTAATGGAGGCCTCTCTTTTGTTCCCATTCAGCTCCACACTGACAGAGGCTTTGATATTACATATGGCAGACAGGTCAGACGCAGATATAGCCAAGTACATCGACAGGAAAGAGTTTTCAGGTCGCATGATGCAGGGTGATGACAGTGAACAGCAGTGGAAGCGTCCATCACATGGAAAGCCATGTGCATCTGCAGAGGATAGAGAGAAAAACAGATTAATTTTACATCTCGCTGCATGCACTTTGCTGTTATTTCACCATATGATAATTATGACCCTGCTGTAGAGTTATGGTTTTAAATGAGTTGCCAAGTTGAGTTGAGTTCAGTGTTTGTGTATACCAGAAAATCTTAAATAGATTCATGATTGAAGGCCATTTTACCGACCACAATTAATTAACACTCCCTAATCTCAGTTTGCTCTCCATCTTGAACTGTCAATGAAAAGTCCTGGACTCATTTCATGCCTGTCAACGTAAGCTTTAGAATAAGAAATGCAAATGCTATAGCTTCCACAAAGCAAGGCCAAATTTATGTAGAGAGGAGCATTCACACAGCCGCCTTCACTAAAAGGTCCTACAAACTCTTATCTTCCATTTACCTCAGCATGCCAATGGTCCTTTATTGAAAGGTAGTCCTAGCCCCACCCTAACCCCCCCACACCCCCATGTAATAATACTGTATGGGACTTGGAGAGGCTAGTGGGACCACAAAAATTTACGGCTGAAAATGCAGCACAAGTGCGGGCAAAGTGGCCACTCAATGCAGGATGCTTAGTGTGCCGAGAGTCAATCATTAACGTGACACTTTTAGTGATATCTGCTTGCACACACTGAGTAGAAGTCAAAAAGATAAATGAAGGTTGTGTTTCAGGGAATGAAGTAAGGCTCCAACGTACCAACTTAGGTGCTTTAGCAAACATACCAGCCCACACGAAGACTTCGTTTGAGATGTTTGTTGTCTGTGCTCATGACTGAGACAATATGCCCTAGCCGGCCAGCAACAGCAAAATGACTCAATAAAGTGCTCCACATAACCTTCGATAGAAAACTGTCCCCCTGTCAACACTGTCTATGATACTTTTCATGTTTTTTACACTCATACAGTTTTATAACTGTATCACTTAATCCCAAACGACAATTTTCATTCATCTAACATTTCATTTCATTTAAACATGATGCGGTAATTTATTGAAAAATAGAAACATGTCCTCAATGATGTGAGCATCAGACAGCCATAAATCTTTCCCTTCCTTCTATGCAGCTTAGCCTCACTACAGCATGTTTATTTGCTAACCCTGGTCACCAGTGATAAGAGTCACCAATGTCTCACTTATACTGTACTGTAGCTCACAGTTTCACCACATATGTGTCCCTAGCAGCGCATTTGCACTGTGCAACCTACAATAAGAAGAAAATTTTAAAAACACAGGTACTAATAAATCCTCTGTCGCTTCTATAGGGAAATGAAATGAGGTGAATGGAGTCAAAGCATGAGCTTAACAACTTTCAAACAAAAGTTCCTGTTTCTGGAGGGAAGGTGCATGGGTGATAGATGGCTTGGCAAACATAGCTGACATACCTGGGCAATGCCATGGGCCGGTCACAACCCAGGACTGAGAGGGATATTGTGTGAGTTTTTGAGTGTGCTTGTGTGCGTGAGTGCATCAGCGTGTATCCTCCGAAGCTATCCTTCTTCTCTCTAAGGCTTTCTCTCCCTCCTCTCCTCCACTCGGGCCATGGGGATCACTTCAGTCAGCAGAGCCCTGTTTGACAGAGACACAGCCTCCATATAAATCCCATCCTTCTATTTATTTGATGTGCAGTTCTACTAGGACGCCTTCGATCCATCCTCAGGGAACCCGCATCTCAAAACACTCAAATAGTCTGGGTGTGCAGATAAGCACAGGGCTGGAATTATACTCCCAAATTCCCAAATCTTCATAGAGCATTGTTCCATTCTATTGCAAAGCATTCATAGAAGGAAATCAGAGAGCTGTCATAGATTTATAAAGAATTTTAAGTGCTGTTTTGTGTCATTTAATCTTTTGTTTTATTGCATGTATGCAACAAATAAAACATTTTTCCTCAAGTGCAATTTGGTGCACGGGAGATGGTTTAGTGAAGTCTGGGGGGGTCGTACGGTCAACCTTTACAAGAAACACCCAGGAATGTTCAGTTAGCTCGCCCGTCACGTTCAACTGTGTGTGTCAAAGATGTTTACAGGGTGTTGACATTCACACACTGACTGAAAAGTAATGTGAATCATAGCTGGTTGAGAAGGTTTTGAATGAAATTGTCTTCAGAAATAATATGAATATAATATTATTATTATGAAGCGACACAAATTGTGGCATTCAAACAAAGAATATGAAAATATTCCTTAAACAATTTTTTTTTCTATTTTGTCTTATTACATAAGCAGTTTAAAATAATACTAAATGCTTGTATCACCACAAAAAGGTAAATGATTAAATCATCAATTACTGAGAATCAATTTGATGGCAAAATTGTAGTTCATATTAAAGTGATGAATGAAATTATGAATTATGATTAAATTATTCATCTTGAAATAAATTTGAAGCACCCTAAAAAACGGAGTTAAAATTGACACAGCACTAACTTAATGAAGTACGAACACATGCAACATGTTAACAAGATCGCAGAGGCCATAAACCAATTAAACATTTTTTTATTCCTTAATGCAGCAATAATGTATATGATATTGCCCCTGGGTGACTGATGTTAGATAGTATTTATTTAAGGTCTGTTACAAGAATCTGATTTTATTTCCTCTTTAATTTTCTTTCAGTTCGAGTGGAAAAATTTTTAGAAAGCATAATTTATTAATTTCAAAATGTAGAATTGATCATAAAACATTTAAAGTTTAAATGTTTAAATCTTTAAACTTTCTGTAGTTATTTTAATTTGTTTATTCATTTATTTTCTTGTTAATTTAATTTTTTCAATCTCTTTAAAAAAATTATTACAATAAAAACAAGTAAAATTACTGAATTAATTTAGCTTTGCACAATAAAATCAATATATTTTTATCTGCGGTATTAAAAACAATCATTTACTTGAACAAAATTCAGACAAAACATTGCGTATAAAGAGGGTTTATAGATTGAATATAGTTGTTATTTGTGTGTTTAAATTTTTAAAATGAACATTTCTAATTTATAATTAGTTTTCTATCACAATAAAAGTTGTGATTTTTGATCAGACACTAAGGTATCTTGCTGTTGCTTTGGTTTTTGAAGAGGGTGTAATTGCTCTTTTGTTTGATTGTTTGTTTATTTGTACAAATGAATGTATGTAAATGTAATTTTTCTATTACTTTGTGATGGTTTAATAGTATCTCAACATAAAGAAAAATGTGTGAAAAATTACTTTCATTCTTTTGTCAAAGCAAAACTACTTATGTCAGAGTATTTTTGTCTAAAATGACTAGAGATTAGAAATAGGACTATTACTCTTTTTCTTTTATTTTAATTATAGCTTCTTTTTTTAAATACAAAGGACAAAAATACAAAAACTAAAAGCTCTGTCCTCTGCATGTCTATCCATATGACCACCTACTGAGAACTTCAGGGATGGAAGTGAATGGCTCTAACCTTTTCCCACCAGCTCCATACACTAACTTACAGGTGACAAAACAGCAAACCTGGTGAAGTGCCCGCACATCTAATTACTTTAGGTCATATCACCTCTAGGTTTGGCAACTGAACCACATAACAAAAACCCAAAGGCACCCTTCAGAGCTTTGCTGTTTAACGTAATTGGAGGAGTGTTGTAAGTTTCCAATGACTCACATAGCTTTTTTCTCCACCCATGAATGCTGGAAGATTGTAGGTTGTAGTTAACTTTAGAAACCAAGTTCTCTCAGCTCATAAATTACACGGCAACGGACAACCTTAAGCAGTGTTGAAATGCCTCGAACAGAGCTTTATTTCAGCGTTGCTGGAGCGTGAAGCTGAGAGCACCACCCCACAAGGAGCCTGGCTCTCACAAGCACATATAAGACAGCTATTTATCTTGCCATACCTGAGGTCTGACATGCTGGCAAAGTGCTATTGGTGCACCAAAGGTAGATGTGAAAACAGGTACTTACAGTTGCCGGTAATGTATTGCTTCCGTAACAGAACTTCCCTTGTTTTTCTTTTCATATTCTTTTTTTTTCTTTTCTATCATTCCCTTTTTTTTCCTTTTTTTTTATTAGGGTCCCTGTGTATAAAGTCTGGTCTTAAATTTAAAAATTCTGCCCCAAACAAAAGGGCTTTCCTTCCTGGGGCCTGTCCTGGCACAGCAACTAGCACTTTGAAATCTGATCTGATAGATTAAGAGCTTAGCCATTAGAATAAACCATTGTGGAGTCATCATGGGCTGTGTTTTCTCTCTGATGAAAAAAAAAGAACAGTTTGAATGCTGTGTCTGTGAGTGTAAAAACCTTTTGTAGCAAGTTCATTGCTTTCAAATGAAATGCAACTCTAAATATAAAGAACCTACAAAATATGTGTTTTACACAAATGTGACAGTAAAAACAACCGGTGAACATCTTTTTTTCAGATAGTTGCTTCCTAACATCATATTGTGTTGAAATCATCTTCAGTCTGACCACCCAGGGGGTCCTGACACCACAACCTTTACAGAGGGGGATGGGCTTGTGTGTGTGTTTGTATTTTGGCAAGTGTCTGCTCACATGCATGAATACGCTCCCTCATCTTATTTGAATTGATCCCTCCTGTGCATCCCTCTACCCCCTTTTTTTGTTTGTTTGTTCGTTTGTTAGTTTGTTTTGTTACTTTCTTCCCGACAGACTGCAGCAGAGAAGCTCATTGCTTCCATTTCCTGCTTTGTGTCACGTGCATTGAGTGTGAATACACATTCAGCAGAGAACAGGTTAATGTAAAAGCAAACACAAAGCAACACATCAAAATAATAGAGAACAATATGGAACCTTTTCTTAACCAGAGTCGCTACGATTATTGTATTTGCCTTCTCCTCAGGATGGAGTTGCCATCAGGTCATATAATGCCATATCTCATTTCTCCCTCAAGAGCACTTTAAGCTTTTTTTGCCGTTGGCTGGAAAAGCTCAGCTTTTTGTCTATTTCTAGAAAACAATATTGGATTTTTTTAAGCTAAGCTAATTTAATTTTCAAGTAACACAGATTAAACTCCTCTGAAGTTAAAATTCAATCCAAAGCATGCATCATCATTACACCCAGTTCTTGACTTGTGCTTCCCTCTCTAAGATGGAGAGAGGGGTCACCCCTTATCCCCCTCCCCAAGCACAGCTCTGCCTTTTATGGCAAAACGAGAGCAATTCAACCCCTAAACGAGTACACATGCTAAGGTGAACTGAGATACACACTCGATAACCTATTCAATTAGACAGCAGCATCATGGCAGTCAGAATGTGGACAGATAAATGACCATACAGTATGGCATACAATGGGCATTAAAAGTATAGGGCAGCTGGGCTCTTATCTGGCCAGGGAAGAAGAAACCAGGCAACAAAGGGAGGCCTACGACTAAGAGGCTTGATGCATGGGAAAGCCATGGGCCGGCCATTGTGGCTGCCCTTCTGCTGAGCAAATAGTCCAAACTGTTCATTCCCCATCTCCCATTCTCTCGCCGGTACATTGTTTGTGTCCTTGCATTTCATTCTGACTGGGGAAGATTGCTCTCAGGGCCAGTGAGCAAACAGTCCAGAAAAGAGCCAGCTATCTCCTGCCGTTCCCAGGAGAACTAGCATTTTTATTTCAGCTCCAAGCTGTCAAAGGATTGGAGAGTTTATGTCAGGATCCTGAATTAATTGCTTTAAGCCTTGGGGCCGACGCCGGCGTTTTTATCACCAAATGTTCGGTAAAATGTTTCCTAGCAAATTATGCAGCACCCCCACCATCTCCTTTCTGAGTCGACAAACATTTGGTATTGGATACATACAGGATGACTTTCAGCAACACAAATGATGTGTTTAGTTGTTGTGACAGCACAATGCTGTGAATAGTGATGAGGTATAGCACGGCTGTCAAGGATTTGAGGAAATGAGAGCAAACAGCAAACTTTTGTGTGTTGTCTTCCTTTCCATGATGTTAGGTGCACGAGCCAAGCTTGGCAACAAAATGAGTACGCTTACAGATGCCTCAATAAACCATAGATGTTCAGACATTTGGTGGACCAAGCTTTAAAGGCTCCAAACTGTCCCCTAAATTGCCAACCTGACTTTCAACCCGTCTGTCATTCATAGATCAATCCCATGTCACTGATTACTCTTTAAGTTCTGTTTTTCATAAGACTAGATGGGAAAATTCAGCCTAGCTGTATATAACAGCTACTTCATGGTTACATGATGTGTTTTAATTCCGAATTATTCATTCTGAATAAAATATTTCCAAATTAAACTATTCTTCTTCGAGTTTACATGAAAATATTAATTCCAAATTAAGGTTTTCATTTGCCTTCTCCTATTTGCGACCTGATGGCGAGCGTGACGCACTTACGTATACTGGAAATACACAAACCACGTCTTGCTTCAAGCCTAATCGGCTACGTAGGACATGACCTAATAAAACACATTTTGGGTTCAATTTTGATCACATTTTTTTAAGTACTAGCTCGTCACCAGTATATTAATTCACTTTTTTTTAAGCAGCCGAAGGGGAGAAGAAAAATTGACGGAAGTAAATATACGAAGACGGGAGGCCTATTTTTTTTCTTTTATAAAACTTTATTGCACAGTTCTGCCTTTACAAAACAGCAAGACAGGAGGCAGAAGACTGCGCATGAGAGTCTTTGCGGTGGGAGACGGTAAGCATACACAGAACCACCGGAATTAACTCAGAGCGGAATTAAGGTTTATGATAGAGGAGGTATTTAATTCAGCTTTAAAATGAGAATACTACTCGAATTATGATTACTTTTATCTGTTGAAAGCGGAATGAACTTTTATTCGTAATTATAGAGGAATTAAAAGTCTCATTTAAACAAGAAAGGTGAAGTAACACATTGAACCTGAGGCTGTTTTGTTTGTTTGTTCTTTTGTTTGTTTTTGTTTTGAAACCCTAAATTAAACAATTGCATCTTCCAATCTGAATGGCCAAACTTACTTTTCTCATTGTTATGAAATAATGGTGTCTCCAAAATTTGATGACAATGGGTGTTTTTTCATTTAGCTTTTATTTCGGCCACGTCAAAAATCATTAAGAAGTTATTCCACAAATTCCCAGGCCAGTGAGGTTTGTTGCAACTGAAATAACACATGTTCTTTTCTTTCTTTCTTTATTCCAAGCAGTCTTCTCCTTCATTTTAAACATTATATACAGCCAGACTTTGGGGCTCCACAGAAGAAGGTCTTTTATTTTCTTGTTAACTGTCAAAGATATACTTTGATTCTGGAGGAAACTTCTGACTTCTTACACAAATCTATATTAATAAACAAGGACATCTATGAACTATGTAGAGGAGAAAAGGAATGGACAGTTAAACAGTTAGAGTAGAGTCATTCGACCCACTCATCAATGACAACACCTAAAGCCACCATCTTTTCTAAAAGAGGTAGTGAACCGTCATATTTGCATTGAAAAACATTGGCGACATTTTACTTTGCAACTTGACGTAATGCTATTCATTTGAATAAACCCTTAAACAAAGTACTTATCAATCATTTGCTACTGTCAGAAAAACTAATCCTGCCATCTAAATACATATAGATTTTTCTGAAAAGATGCCATTTCTCTTTATGTTAAAGATTTGCATATGAAGAGAAGTCTGGGTAAAATTTCCCTATAAACGCAACTGCCTTTCACACTGTGATTGGTTGTAACAAGTTTTAAACCTACAGTAATTTTAACTGTTAGTGTAAATGCAATAGGTGGACTCTTGCACTTCATTTATCTATTGGCCACTTCTAGTTAAGAGTGTCCCATCTCTGACCAATAAATCTCCCAGTCAACTCCTTAATCTTAACAGATATTAGGTGACAAACTCCATGATGTTTCTGTCAGCATCAAGCAATCGAGGGTTAAATAGTGTGTATCAGGGGACCACTCTGCAGTGGGGAAAACATACAGGCCTCATCCTTCACTATAATCTGCTCAACAGCCCTATAGACACCTCCCAGCTTTCCTCAATCCTTCAACTGAGCATCCGTCTTTCCATTATAAATAACACAGCCATTTATATGGGATTAAATTGAGGATTAATTTGATTCACGTCAGGGTATGGGAATTCATTAGTGGGCTGACAGTGACGCTATACATGGAGGGAATTTAATTTGAATGCCCCAAGGGAAGCTTTATAAGGCACTGAAGCTGTGTTGAAATAGACCTCCAAAAGACAAGGATGCATGTTGTTCCACTCTTAAGATTTCAACACCCGTAAAGTGGAACTTTATTGCTTCCGAGGGGTTGTTATCAAATTGAGAGCAGTGCTGGTTTTAGGTGAGGGTGCTGTGAAATGGATAGACCTTGTTAGACGGAGCGAGATTGGCTTATCTGAAGAAAAAAGGCTTACACTCTGATTTGGCTTTGTCTATCTGCATAGCCGAAGACCCTTAGATGAACAGAGGGGAGTATAAACAGCTTTTTCACACAGGTTTGGCTCTCACTCATGTATGGTATTAAGATGTGCACATTATTTGAATGTCAGTGATTCTCATGAATGTTGAAATGGCATATCTATTGCAGCCATTCCCGACAAGCAGTGCAGTGTAAGGCAAAGACATTAAATTCAGCTCCGAAGCAGATTACAGAATTTACCCCTGCAGAACACCACCATGGCATTTTCTAAATTGGACAAGTCCCATTGTAAGATATCCTATCAGTGTGCACATGTCTGCATAGGAGAACATATGCGGGACAAAATATTCCGTAGTTTGTTATTCCGAGGACAGCACTGGGGGCACACAGGCTTGTTTGCCTTTGCTGGGAGAGGAGATTGGATTGGGGGTTTAAATGAATCGCTGGCGCACCACGTTTATAGGTTTCATTAACTTTTAATGAGTTGGGTGTCCTTCGGTGTGATTGGCTGGCAAAGCTCTGCTTTCACTTCCTGGAATTAGAGCTGAGGGGGAAGTGAGGAGATATAGCAGCATGTTGGCTTCCATGTTATGACCATGTGCAGCTGAATGTGCCACACTGGGTAGAAATGGCACAGAAATTGAGGAGTAATGTGGGCCTGTATATGGTACTATTCATCAACACTGGCAGGAGCTGAATCTAAAACCTGGATGGATTGACTCTCAAGGGGAATAAAGAAACCATGGCAGATCAATCAGTCAAGAAGGCCTCCCTTTACCACTCCTGACTGACATATCGTTTTATGGTGGTTTTGTCAGCAAGGTTTGATCTCAAAGCCAGGCATGAGGCCCACAGGGAAATGCATGTGGAATTGTCAAAGAGGGGCTAGTAGCATGAGTCTGTGCATAAACACAAATCATTCAAGCGACAGACCTATACCTGTACCTCCATATTTTGAGCATCCCTGATCTCCATCCAATATAGCATTTTTCTGCTTGGTTGATCACACTTTTATTATCTGCTATGGATGTTTTTTTTTTCTTCATCATCATCTTTGTATGCTTTATTTTTCATGAGAGGATAATCTCTTATAGTGTGAGGTTGGGCCTTACCTCACTGCTCTTGGGAAACAAAAGCGTTGTCAGTGATTAAATTTTATCCCAATCACAGTAACATATGATGGAGCTTGTTGCATGAAAAGTTTACATTAAGTTCACCACCACTGATATTTAGCTGTTTCTAGCTGGATATGTAAGGAGAGAGACTGTTTCTGTTCCATTTGCATGATGATGATAAACACTGACCATCTATCCACTTCCAGTCGTATAAAAGCAGCAGGGTAGTGAGAGGCACCCCGTCCAGCCCTGAATAGATTGCCTTTAGGTCACTGCATGTCCCACCAGCTGTTGCCTCACAGTACTCAATGGGCATTGTTGATGGATCTTTTTTTCTCCCTCTCTTTCTCTCTCAGGACATGAAGGAGTCTTGCACTGGAATGTCACACAGTCATGTCAGAAAAGTGCAGACACATCACAGTTAGCATCCGCATTCTCACCCTGTCCATCCAACCATTTCTCTCTGGTGGTCTCTCTTTTTTCCTCCCAGATGCACCTTCTCCATTTCATCATCACAAGAACATACCAAAAGAACATTTTCAAACATAAAGAAAAAAAATCTCTGTTAGGAACAAAAAAAGAGATATTACGATTTTTTAAATTTGTTTAGTAAAATGCACAAGATAAAAAAATCAAACAGTGAGGTAAGTCAAATTTCAGAGGAAATGCTTGTCTCTCTAAATCCCTGGTTATACTTTAGGAAGGCCTGTTTTTTGTTTGTTTAATTTTTTGCTCTTACTTGATGTATTGCATATCAGGCATTATAAAAAAAAATACTACTAAAATAATGTTTGATTAAAATTTATTTTAATTTAAATTAATTTAATTTAACTTTAAAAATAAGATGATTTTTATGAATAGGCCATAATAGCTGAACAAGCCCTTTTTATTAAGATACATTTCTTTATTTTTATCAAAACTGCATCAATTTTCTTAATTAAATTCATAATATGATTAAGATGATGTTAAAACTGAGTAAAATAATTTGAATAAGACGGAAACAAAATTAAATAATGGAGCTTAATTATTTGCAGGAATTGCAGAATCCAAAATGCATAAAATAAATTATCTTTTGGCTTTTTGCAGACCTACATTTTAACCTTTTTTTTGGTATAGCTGTAAATAGCTGTACTGATCTGCAACTTAGGGTCATATGTAGCCGTTAGGATCAGTTTATCCAATATTACACCTAAATGAATTATAATTTCATTTGAATCGTTTATGCAGTTTATTTTAGGCCTATTGTTAGTTTATATATCATATCATTTCTTGACACATTTCCGTCATATAGGCCTGAATAATATGTTTGTTTTTCGTTCACCTTCACTTTATTTATCCCCAAGAACAACATATAGA
The DNA here is from genome assembly GCA_037177515.1 of Pseudomugil tenellus. NCBI lineage: Eukaryota > Metazoa > Chordata > Actinopteri > Atheriniformes > Pseudomugilidae > Pseudomugil > Pseudomugil tenellus. The sequence goes on from JBAMHX010000022.1 coordinate 7,030,583, forward strand.
CTAAAAGCCAACTGTAAAACATTTATTGATTTCTATTCATCAACATTCAATCACCGACTATCATTTTTATTATTTTTTTTCTTTGGTTTTAAATAGCCTAATCTATTTATGCTTATAGACTACACGTTTTTGAAAGTAATAAAACATAATAATGTAAAAAAAAAAAAAAAATCATTCTGAAACAAGCTCTGCAGTGAAGACTGCGGAGATGGAGATGCACTCTGAATGGATGGACGGCACGGCGAAGAGTCACACCGGAATGGGCCGCCTGCTGAGAAACCATGGGTGGCTCTGAGTTCTGACTTTGTGGTCCCTTTAATATACTGAGGGATGACAGTTTGCCTTGCTAAGATATGGGATTAGGAGTATTTCTGGTGAAAGAGGAGTTAAGTCGGGCTAGTGTGGACGGTCCCTCCCCTGCAAAAGGCTGAGACAGAATTACAGCTTGTTGGACCGGTGTCCCGCCGTCACCATGGAGACAGCTCTACTTGGGTGTTCCAGTCTGCGAGCTGCAGCGCAGAACCTATAGGTGCGGCATTGCCTGCTGTGTCTATAACACCATATGAGTCGCTGAAATAATGCTACATGTGATTTAATCAATAAGCCCCTAAGAACTGAAGCATATTTTGTATGTTTGTTTTTTGTTTAATAGCCATATTGAACTCAATAGCTAGCCTTCACCCATTATATTGGTTTTTCTCTGATGATAGCGCATAGAGGAATTATCCAAATATATAATATGTATATATAATATAAATATTCCTATTTACGCTTGGTACTGTGTCGCTGTTTAACTTATTTTATTAAAGGTAGCCCTTAAATGTGTTATAGTTTCTTGAGCTCACACCCATGGGTGGGTGCGCATATGGCTTATAGGCTGAGTCACTCACTGAAACAGAGGCCCAAACTCGTCTAGACTTTAAAATGTCTCACTTGGTGTCTCATCCTGATCAGACTCTTTTTTCCTGGGGAATTAAAAAGGCAAATCGCCTCTTGCTGCAAGATCAGGCTTTTGACATTTGTAGTTTTATATGCAATTTCTTGCTTAAGTGCACCTGACTTTATTATATGTATTGCTAATTTGTTGACAGCTGGATATTTTTCCGTGGATGCCCTGCAGCCGGAGTGAGACTGCATACAAAAGAGGCTTCTGGTGCATAGTGCGTCTGTCAGAAAATAGGTCTATAGGTAGGCTGCTTCCATGCCCTGAACAAGACATATGCAAATGCTACCACAAGAAATGCAGGGAAATTAAGTTAACGGGTTTTAAGAAAGAAAAAAAAAGAGATAGAAAAGGGAGAGGGGGAGTGCTTACTCTGTTGCTATAACAACAGATGTGCAACGACCGGCCAGGAGCTGAGGTATCATCTTTGGTGGGAAAAAGAAAAAGCTTCTTTTTTCAAGAGGGGAGAAAGAGTAACGTTGTGGCCTCGGTGCACTTTTGTCCGACATAACAAGACTGAGGCTAGTTACCTTTGAACCAGCAAAGATCCAAAAGGCCATTCTACTATCAAAGTGCGCATGAGGGGGCTTGACAGGGGTTATCCCATCTTCAAAGGCTTGGGAAAGGAAACAAATATTTATTACTAAGGGCTCTCTATCCACTTATCATCTGGAACCGGGGTCTTTTGAACGTATTATTATTATTATTATTATTATTATTATTATTATTATTATTATCAATAATAATAAGTTTGTTTTATTTATTTCACATTTAGATTATTTCTTTTTGTTTTATCAGCGTTTTTACCTAATATTTAAAATGTAAATATTGTTTAAACTGGTCAAGAAAAATTTTGAACTATCATCATCATCAAATTGATGTACTGTTCAGTAAGCGGCAGAAACGGAAACAGTCAGGTGCAGTTAGGTTGGTAACTTTATATTTGTGCAGCAGCATAGTATTTATCCACCGCACACTCCAAAAGTTATCCAACAAAAATTCAGCAGGAGAACAAGCAGTAACATATTTATTTTCCAGAGAAGAGATCCACTTGTTACGCGTGCTTGTCGTTAGAAAAACTCTCATTGGATGACCTTCGCAGAATGAGCCATAATGGAAGTGAAAACATGTTGGCATATTTATCCCCTTCTAGCCGTTTTCATGCCTTTTGTTAGGAAGCAATTTTCAACATGTCAGTGACCGGTTTTTTTTCTTCAGGGCAGCAGCATCCCTCAAAGCAACGTGTAACTCTAAGACAGGAACTTGAAGCAGTCTCTGTGAAACACACAACCTGCAGATCCCACAGCTTTGCACCACCCTGTCTCAAAATCCAATACGTCTCCTTTCCCAGGATTTTAGGATATCGATTCCTGCACCCCCACTCCTCGTGCATGCTCGAGGATCGCCATCCAGTTATCTCCATGTTATCTCGCCCTCCAAATACACAAGCACAAGCCTAATAGAGAGTGTGGTATATGAAAATAAAAAGCTTCATACCTGTGCAAAATAGCCGGTGCATGTTGTTGGCAAGCCACACAGGAGCCCTTTGTAGAAGCTCGCCTTCTGCCTTCTGCAAAGGGCTTCAGACATCACAGCATTTATTTGAGCTCAAACTCTGTCACTGTTGACTTTAGCACAAAGCAAAGATTTCACTGCCCTGCTAGTTAAAAAAAAGATTATTTTACAGAGATATCGATCAGCGTGCTATAAAAAATCAGCTTAGCATTATATGTCTAAAATGAATAGAACCAAATTTAATGTCTGTGTAAATTTACAGAGCTGCGGCATCCTATTTAAAGTTTGCACTTGTGCAATTTGGTTTGTGTGTGTACTCTTCCTATATGTGGGCATAGCCTCCACTCTATTGTTTACTGGTTTTGTTTATTCGCAGATCACTCTGTTTAAAGTACGATCTGTAAAGAGAGCCTGGAGAATAAACGCACTTTCGGCCTACGCGTTAAGAATTCAAAGGAGCGTCATTTA